>CAHIKZ030000364.1:145000-192500 GCA_903632075.3 Acanthosepion pharaonis | reverse complement strand
TTCAGTTTTTTTTTATTCAAAGCCAGCAGATAGCTATTTGGGACAGATTCGATTGCTGGCGGATCACTGGCAGATGATTATCGAGAAGTAATTTATTTCGAAGACTATATGTTGCTGTTGATCCATAAACTTTTGTTGTTTTCTTTCACCTACACTTTCTGGCCAACATAATATAAAACTCACCTGCCAATGAACGCAAGTGTAGTAAGGTATTTATCGGGTTTGTGTAAGGGTTTAACAGGACAAGACGAAGGATTTGTTTTGTAAAAAGGGAGAATTTAATTTGATTAACAAATGACATGAAGACGCGGAGAGATACCAGCGTGTACGCACAAAAAAAAAAACCCCAAAAAACGTTTCATGGCTGATATTAAACTTCGTTAATAGAAGTCCATTAGTTATTCTCGCATAACATTTACTATATATATATATATATATATATATATATATATATATATATATATATATATATATATGTAATAAATTTACTAATTTAAAGATATGTTTAGATCCCTACAATGGAATTGCAATGTTTCAAAACCGAACCTAAAACTTAAATTTAATTAAAGAATTAAATTTAAAATCTATGTCACAGATTCATTTTAAACCGATTTCTGGAATAACTTGTTTTGAAAATTAATGAGTGTGTAAACACATAAAATCTTGATATTAATTGTTGTCAAGGTTCCAATACAATGTCAAGATAAATATATTTCCAAAAGGCCATCTTTGTACATCGACACAGAAAATTTTATCAAGTGTTCAAAATACAGTTTGCTTGCTTCTCCACATGTATGAATCCATCGGATCATTGACTGGCGGACCCTTACAAATAGTTCAACGCAGATTCGAATAGTTTCGCAGGGCCCCATGGCACGTTGAGGAAGTCTATCTGTATTATTAATGTCTGTGAATAAACCAATTCATTTAGATGGCCACAGCGAAAAAAAAATTAAGGTATTGCGATCGGTGAAACAGACCCTCCTCTAACCTCCTTTAACTAACTTAAACTGACTGAAATGTTCTGAAGACTCATTTTGCATGAATCATATGCCTCTTTCTATTTGCAAGGGTACATCGTTTAGCACATCTATAAGACGTGCTGAGAGAATATATAGGCCTACCAGACAGTCAACTAGAATTCCAGCCCACACATTAAACGTAATCTTATGCTGGTGTCAAGCCTGTATTTTGCCATGGCGATTCCGATCCGCCCAAAACTGATGAGTGTATAAATTTGTTATTCTATCTCTTCCAAATGTTGCCTCACCCGTAAATCTGACTGCAGAGACAAACAACGGTTAGACAGTTTGCGCAATATACAATCGTTAAAAGTTCTGCCGTATTGAGTGATCAGATTGCGCGCGACACTGCAAACGTTGCAAATAATACGGTTACAGGAGCTGCACTTGAAGTACCCACCATGCGATACTATGAGATGTATAATACTATAGAACTAATTGACGTGTGCTGATACCTGTATGATCTCCGACAGGCTGTTGAAAGTTTTATTCGTGGTTAGGCGTACGAGCGTATCACGTTTTTCGTCGATCCATAGCTTCTGGTGCCACGGATCCTTACTCAGCAACGTGACGATAAAACAACAGCAAAGGTTGGATGACTCGGCTGCCTTCGATCTGCAAAACGCACTCTGATATAGCAGTACAGCCTCGCTTATATTACTATTCGTTCGACCGCCTGTAAAAATCACATCTGCCTGTTCACGATATGAGTATCCTGCCATTGTTAAACGGAACACTTCTCAGATAGCGCACTGCTACACACTTTAAATGTGGAAGACAGACGAGACACAAATATACACGAATGCAAAATGTAACCATCTGCCATAAATTTCTTTCAGCTTAACCTCTATTAAACGTTCTTAAAATTATTAACTCAATAAAGAAGTTTGCGGAGATAAACGGAATTTTGTCCTTGTTTTCGCTTTGCGTTTGTAAAAGAATTTCTGATACACCTTGCGTCATTATATATATATATATATATATATATACATATAATAAAAAGGCTTAAACACTAATATTCCATGGTCATAATTTATTCCATTGGAATCGTAAATACGATCCAAATCATCAGACCTACAAATTCAAAATGAAAACAGAAAAAAACAACTCCGGAAATCAAAACAGAATTTAGTGAAAGTGTAGGTATAAGGATGAGTGACAGAGAGAATTTTTGAAGATGTGGGTGGGGTGGATTTAAAAAGAGGAGAGAAAGAAAGTCGACGGATGTCTAATACATAAAGATACATTTCGTGGTGACATATACACACCACAGACAATTCGGATAGGAAGGGAAAAAAAAAAAAAAAGAAAGGGTGGGGAGAGGATAGTACGAAGGAAAATAAAATGTGTTTACATAAAGGGCCGCTTCGTAATTAGGAAAATTAAATCAAATATAAATATATGAAGATGAATATAACGATTGTCTATATATATATATATACATATATATATATATATATATATATATATATATATATATATATAAAAAAAAAATATATACATATATATAAATATATAATATATATATATATATATAAATATATATATATATATAAATATATAAATATATATATAAATATATAAATATATATATATAAATATATATATATATATAAATATATATATATATATATATATATATATATATATACATATATGTGTGTGTGTTTCCTCTTACCTTCTGGTGTTTGAATATTATGGTGGTGGAATCCACTAAATTCTGCCCGCCTGAGGAGACCCTAAATATCGAAGCCTGTGTTGCTTGGCAGTTATTATTTTAGTGTTTCTGCATAATTTTTTTCTACATCTCAAACAGTTTTGAAATCTTGTAAAGGGTGCTTTTTTGATTGCACCTTTTAAGAGCAGCTGATTTCAGCCTTTTTTTTACAATATATCATCTTACATTTTATATTGTACTTTAAATTGATTTTAGCCCCGGCTTTCAATAGAACACTTTTTGGAGTACACCATTGTTTTACCCCACCACCACTTTTCAATATTGCTGAAACTGTATTGCACACCTACTTTTTATCCACGTTCAGTTCCTGCAATAATGCAAGAATTTATTATCAAATATTTCTTCAGAAATATCCTTATACCAAGATCGCCTTATTGAACAAAATTGAATCCTTCCTAGTTAGAATGAGGTAGAAAGCCATTTTAACTTTAAACAAATATATCAAAGAGCATGGAGTTTACGAACTATGTCAACTTGGCACCACAAGATAGCCATCTACCGAAGTGTTGTACGTATTTGAAAAAATATGTTAGGCATCATGGACAAGTTACAATTCACAAGAACGAAAATTAGGAATTATTGGCGAAAGTGAAAGATATATATATATATATATATATATATATATATATATATATATATATATATATATATATATTGGATTCTTCCTCTTGGAATTTTATTCTAAAAATATACATGTATGGGTATCTATATATTTTGAATATGTATGTATATTTACCACTAATATCTATCTATCTATCTATCTATATATATATATATATATATATATATATATATATATATATTATTTAATTCACATTTATCTATCTACACACATATATACACACACACACACATGCACACTCACATATATATATATATATATATATATATATATATATATATATATATATATATATATATATATATATATATATATATATATATATATATATATATATATATATATATATTGCTTAGCACAGTTAAATATATTAACTACTTGAAATTTTTGAAACATAAATTTAAATGAACATTTCATTCATAAATTGACTTGTTATGTAAGATGTTCCAATTACTTGGGCCGATGTTAAAATTAATTCACATTATATGTATGTATATTTACCACTAATATTATCTATCTATCTATCTATCTATCTATCTATCTATCTATATATATATATATATAAAATAAGAAATTTATGATGATGGATGATAAGACTAAAATATATATATTAAATGAGCCCTGACAAATACAAAAGGAAGATTGCCAATAATGTTACGACATTTTAAAAGAAAGTGTCAAACGCATACGTTAATTGTTTCAAAGATGAGGCTCGAAATAACTCGAATAATTTGTGTATTTGTCACGAAGTTCGCACTTTATATGAAAAGGAAGCATTACTCACGGTATAAAAACCACAAAGAGGATTTTTACAGTTATCCTTCCTTCCATTTCATAAAACTGTCTAATACGTGGCCAGGCGTTATCAGCAGAATATTCATCCAAAACATCTGTGATTCGCCGATGGTACACACACAATCAACAAGTGGAAAAATACTTACTGACTTATGCTAAACTATTTGTTATAGGAAAATGTGAGCAGATATATGTCATCTTCCATTGCAGAAAGTCAGTATTATTTTGCAATGGGTATACCCGGGTACAAAAAGAAATCCATCAATAACGTCTTCAACGTCCCTCAAGATTCATTTGGTGGAGCAGAGGTGTCTGAACTGATAGGTATTCATATATTAAGTGAAATGAACGAATCAATCCATATAGACAACCATCGATTATACAGTGACGATGTCTTGATGTGTGTACACGCAAAAATAATGATTAATGGTGTTATTAGAACGAAGCTCTTGAAAATATTGAAAAGTTTAGGTTTTACACTTACTATTGAAGTTAATATGAAAATAGTTCAATTTTTGGATGTGGATTTTAACCTCTCCGTTGTCACTGTTTCGCCGTATCAAAAACTGAATATTAATCTTAAATATATAAACACCAAATCCAAATACTCGGCAAATGTTATTAAACACATACCTAAAATCGTGGGATATAGAATCTCTCGTAATTCTTCCACTGAGAAAATTTTCAAGCAGAAAAAATGGTGTATGAAAAGGCCTAAGCGTAAACAAGGTGAAAGAACGTAATCTAGTTTAACAACTCCCTTTGAAATTAAAACTCAGTTGCAGCTGCACAGGTGACGTATTAAGCATCATAAAAACCGCAAAACCAAATTATTACACGCGGGAAGTGTTGCTGAAGTGAAGACGAACCATGTAACTGCAGAAATAGAGGTAATTGTCCTTTAGACTGTCAGTGTCAAATAGAGGGTGTTATTTATTCAGAGGGGGTCAGGTACAGCAACCAATTTAATGAAACATTCATTGGTTGCAAAGAGGGCCCATTTAAGAGGGAATTTTACAACTACACTACATGCTTTAGACATAAATACGATAACTAGCTTGCAAATTGCGTTTGAAGATAAAAGGAAATCAATGGCAGAATTCCGCACATAAAGTAGAATATTATCAAAAAAGTGAAGCCGAACCGAATCCGTGGGCGCTTCTGCAAATTATGCAAGAAGAGAAGTTGCTAATCGCCATATACCGAAACAAAGACACATTGATAAATGAAAGATCGGTGGTATTATCCAAATGCAGACATTTAAGTAAATAGTTATCGTGCATGTACGGACTTTTTAAGGATATATATATATATATATATATATATATATATATATATATATATATATATATATATATATATATATTCTCGTTGTGTTATATTTTTGCTCAGGCTTTCCCTCCTAACTTCCGATGTTTGTTTGGTTTTTCACTCTGCCTGCCTGCCGATACCTAACGACCGAAACATAGGTAGTGTGATAGTTTGTGTTTTAATGATTTTTTAAGAATGAAAGGGGGGCAACTCATATCGAGTTATACTTAATATAAAACCCAGGTTGGTTGGTTGTGTGTGTGTGTGTGTGTGTGTGTGTGTGTGTGTGTGTGTGTGTGTGTGTGTGTGTGTGTGTGTGTGTGTTTATTCGTTTATATATGGGATCTGATTTCCTACATTTTTCAAACGATTTCAACAAAATTTCACCTTTATTTGGCAGGTAGTGTTTCTTATTGTCTTGCACACTTTTTTCTTTATTTTTACATTCAGAATGCCTTGAAAATTCCATTTACAAACCAATTGTTTATAATAAAATTCTATTCAATCTGTAGACTCATAACGAGTGAAAACAATGTTTTTGTTTGAATTTGGGTGTGACCATTTCTTAAAAAAAATGAAGATAAAATAAAACTAATTAAGACATTCGTGTCCGTCAACCTTAAACAATAATCTTTGTTAATTTCATTTTTCAGTCTTTATTATGGTCGATACTTGATCTATCTCTTACTGTTACATCCCCGGGCAACGCCGGGCTCTACTGCTAGTATATATATATATATATATATATATATATATATATATATATATATATATATGTGTCCATGTTTGTAGCTCTTTTCTTTTTTTAAAACCTTTTTTCCTTCGAGATTGATTTGATTAGCAAATCGAAAATTGAGGGTTTTTAGAAACGAGTCTAGTTATCTATATATATATATATATATATATATATATATATATATATATATATATATATAGTTTAAATGTGTTCTATATTCTTGGATAATCAATATAAAGCATTCATCTTGTATATAAGTAAGTGTGGACACTGAGTTTATCAACGTGTCGAAACAATCACTTTAATGCTTGTACATAATCTTCAGACCATATGTGCTGTTTGACTGTTTATATATACAGCTCACTGGAATCATTATGGGTAGCAATGTCAAATATTTTCGGTTTAATATGTCATTCTAATGATTATTGGTTGTGGGGGCAGATATATTTTAAATTATTCTAAAAAAGATTTAGTAGAATAATTGTCAGCCTAAATGTAGTTATTTGATACCTATTTATGGTTTTATTTTAATTAACTTTAATTAATAATAATTAGATTATTTTTTGTATTCTAGGCACCAAAACCAAATTTTCGACACCTAAAGTTTAAAAATGAACCTTTAAAAAGTAAAAAGCAGTTTGAATCGTTTCTTTTTAGCTTTAATTGAAAGATAAACGATTATTTTTTTATTCCCTGTCAAGTAAATACTCTGGTGTATTACAAATACAATTATATTGATGAAAATCTCAACTTTTTGTCGCTATCTTACATCGGACATTTTTGACACATTTGTAAAGAAAGGTTAATTCTCGGTTTTTGAAAACCTTCTAACAATTAAATATACATTACTGAAAATTTATTTAAGGAATATTAGATTATTTAACGTATAATTAATCTCTATGTGAAAAAATATTATTTACTTAAGTTTAAAATATCATAGAAATGGATTTTTAAAACTAAGTAGCAGTGATTACGTGCTTATCACCGTCGCTTGTTACTCATAGGTCACTTAATAATTGATGATAAAATTAATCAACAGCTTTACTGTTGTTCTAGGAAGACTTTATTGGTTAAAAGATAATTTAAGAAAAATGAAGTTTGAACATCTTTGTTATATAATTTCTAAGTACTCAATAATCCTAAAAATGTTGGAAAATATTATCCTTAATCTAATTTTAGGAAAGTTGTTTACAAGTCTGAGAAAATCTTCAAATCCTCGAAAACTGCTTCGATATAAACCTATAATGGCGACCAACATTTAAACGTTTGTCATTCTCACCTTGGTCGCCACAAAAATATCTTTCGTTAAGACATCTTGAGAAAACATTTGGATTTCTTAATATTTTATTAGGAATGTTCGTAACGAAGAAACTTTTGTCTAGACTGAGGACAATTTTTCACCTCTCAGTCTAAATATAAATTTGAACTTCTCTGGGTTTTTTTTAAAACAGAATTCAAATCAAATTAGTTATGAAATATTGAAACATCGACAACACTTTTATCACCCAAAGTGAGATTAAACCCTTTGCTCAGATGAATGAAACGGCGAAAAAAATAGATAAATTTTTTTTCAGTATGGTCCGCAGACTATGGATTTTTAATATGGCATCTACGTTTTCTTTTTTTAACTTTTTGTTAGAGATTATGCTACAGGAACTGTCATTAACATTTACCGTTATAAGATTTGAGATTAGTAGTTGGCTTCATTGTCTCAATCGCACCGTTGATAAAACTGCACAAAAGCTACTCATTTCCAGTATAATAATGTATTCTGCGAAAGAAGAATATGTTGTGCTATTAGGGCCTGATGCTGCAAGAGGTTTGTTGATGACAAATTTTCTGCATAGAAAAATATCAAATCTTACTCTTTAAAATGACTATACACACCCAGTAATCGTTAATTTTGTCAGAGAATTTCTGATTATTTTTTTGAGGCTGTCAATGATTCGCGTCGGTACAAAATCCTAGATTCGAGAAAATCGACATAAATATAAAAAGATGAATTAACCTTAAGTGAGTGACAATAGTAAATAGAATAATAATTGTTGACATTGCTTCATTAAATGAATCAAAATTAGAAAACATATATTTAACAATGTTTTATTGATTTTATGAATAAATTCCGCGCCATATTGGGACATGTCTTTTATTAAACGGCAGACACCGTTTCAGATGTTACAAATCGTTTGTGTATAATAGATAATCATTAATAATTAACGTTTTAGCGAAAAACTTTGCTTCCAATTTAAAAGTATAAATTATAGAATTTACTACAAGGTAACACCAAAAGGAATTTATCGTTCATGATTTATCAGAATAAAAAGGTATGCATCATATTGAGACACGGTTAATCAGCTAAATAATGCCACCGTCCTCCAGAACTACTTGCCAACGTGACTCCAATATCCTGTCGGTAAAAATTCTCGTGTCTTGGACGCAAATATTACTGTGAATACCTGCCGTATGTTTGCCTAATTGGCGAAGATATTTTCACGTGTGTGCTTCTTTAGGGAAGGAAAGCAGTGTTACTCTTTTTGTCGAAGTCCCAAGAGGAATTGCACAGTATCTCCAAGTCGTATGCCATCACTGGCTGCTTGCACACCCATTTGTCCTGATTTTGTTATAGAGGAAGAATAAAAACCGGCGATTAACCAAGTCTGGTTCTTTTAGATTAAGTGCCTATTGAACAAGTTCAAACTGCTGCGTGTACAGCTCCTCAGTTACTTCTTGGCCCATTTTTAGCAGCGAATTGTGTCCCACTTATCGACTATTCCATCACATATAGAGCATGGGAGGCACGGTGGAGTAATGGATAGCATCTTGGATTGAGGAATCGGAGATCCGAGTTCGAATTCCAGTCGAATCCATTACATTCACTTACGTGCTAACACCCTTGGGAAAGGTATGAATCCTTTTTCTTCTCCCTCCAGCTATGGGTAAATAGCAGGAGAGACTGGGTTCTATAGCATTGGATGGCAACTGGTCTAGGAGAAGGAAAACTCTAAATTCAAACCTGCTCTTAGATGAGGGTGAATGGAGTCTCTCTGAGCCTTGGTTGGCAATCCATTTAGTGATGGTGTCACGATAAAAACACCCTTGATAGCCCTAGCGAAGCATCAAGAATTCAGCTATTTGACAAGGTTATGAACTACACCAATCAAAGTATTGGTGAGTTAAATCTCGGCTGTGGCCGCAAACTACTATGGGTGTAGGATTGGTCTTGTGGTGTGGGACACAATATAGCCTGGTGAAAACTGTCTGCTATGCTTGGGAGTGTTGTACAGAACTCACTCTTCGTCCTTAGTGAGGAATCGATCAAATATATGTAAGTTGCGGTGCTGAGAAAGCAATGAGAATCAGGTGGTCAAACGTTGTTGCATGATGGCTTCGGACAGTGTGTAGAGTACGCACTTACTCAAATTCTACGCCTCTGATCACTTCATCAAAAACCTGGAAGCGTTCGACAAGCTTATCACAGGTTTGATTGCTGTCTTAATGTAAGTTTGCATCCAGGGATATATCATTCAGGAGCTGAGGTTGCCATTGCAGGATTAAACATAAAGGAAGATTCATCAAAACTTGAACTTATGGAACCATTGCCTGGCAGTGGGCCCACTCACAGTATTATCCCCAAAGGCTTGACGTATACGGCAACTTAATGTGGCTGCGTTCAAGGTCATGTTAAATCATAAAGCAGGACGAAATGAGTCGAGACCGCTATGTTTCCTCGTCGTTGCTCAAACTATGACTGATATTTGTGCGCAACGCAACTCCATTAATGTAGAGCTATATCACCATCGCTTTCCCGGCGCGTGATACACTAATTTGCGTATCAGTGATCACTTTTTCCCCACACGGTGTAAAAAATGGCAAGTACACTTTTTAGTTTCCTTTTTATATATATATATATATATATATATATATATATATATATATATATATATATATATAAATGAATGCACTTGAAATAGTTCGATAGAGAAATATATGTATGAAGACAGATTAGGTTTAATGCAAATATAACACATATCACTTAGTTGATTAATGTTATATTCAGAACTTCAGCTCCTGATTTTGGTAGAGGAAGCTTTTCTGTAATCGCTCCGTCCACTTGTCAGGAGGTTTCAGCAGTTGACAGGTTACATGCACTATTTATTGCCGTATGTGTCGAATGTTTTTGGCATTTCTCCATTCATATATATATATATATATATATATATATATATATATATATATATATATATATGTGTGTGTGTGTGTGTGTGTGTGTGTGTGTGTATACATAGATAGAAAAGCAGCTATATATATATATATATATATATATATATATATAATTCGATAACGATATACCGAGTGTATTTATTAATGGATTGGTTGATTTTTCTGTTTTCGTGCACGCGTAGCCGTATGTGTCGAATGTTTTTGGTTTTTCTCCATTCAGTTATTATTTATATATATATATATATATATATATATATATATATATATATATATATATATATATATATATATATGTGTGTGTGTATACATAGATAGAGAAGCATATATATATATATATATATATATATATATATATATATATATATATATATATATATATATATGAATAAATCGATAACGATATACCGAGTGTAACAGCAAAATTGTCCAAATCGTGTAACAGCATTGGACAATTGTCCATCCCGCAAAAAGTTTTATATCTAAAAACTCTAAATGAATTGAGTTTTTTTTTTCCAGGATATCAGGTAGGATATTTAGCCATCTTGGCGTCATTTATCGTGAGAATCACTGAAAAACCCTTGGGGTTATTCAGCTAGATAGAAATTGGCGAACGTTTTTTATGGTCGGATATGACCAAAGGTAGTGCTTTTTAGCAGGAATAGAAATGTTACTAATGTGTAGAAAGAGAAAAGAACATTCAGGAGGACATTAGAGAGTAATTACAATTGCATTTAAATTTTTGCAGGCTAACGTTGAGGGAAAGAATGAATTCGGAAGAGATTTCCATAAACGAGAATTGCGAGAAACGAAACTTAGCGTAGAATTTACGCTGAGACAATTCCTTGTACTAATTCATTTTAAGTAAATACTTTCTCCCAAAAACGTATCAGACACCAGAATAATTTTGGCATACTAAACTAAAATTTACACAGCGTCGCTATATGGGCTTATGTAATCAATATATTTTGTTATTTCCTATTTCAAACTTTAGCGGGTATAAATTCTCTTACTGGTAATATCCTCTGTCGTACCTCTGTTATATTCCTCCTTCAACCATTAGAACCTAAACCCGGAATGGTAACTCTCATTCCAGTCCATAAAGAACAATTACATTCACTTACTCGTAATATCCACATCATTAACTCTCCTACAAAAGAAGCAGCATCTAGCATTAGGTTATATGATTGTTAATCTTAATCGTGGTTAATGAACAGCTATGATATAAAATGGTTTACGTTATGCTTTATAAAAAAAACAAAAAACACACTAACGTTCCAGTGACTGGTAATGTGACAGAACTCAAACACAGACATTTAATTTAGGCCTCTCACACAGCTGTTATAACGAGACGACATTGATAAAGAGAATTCTAATACATTTCAACGTGACTATAGCTGTTGCACCCAAAATATATATATATATATATATATATATATTAACATCGTAATTTTTTAATTCCACCGCCTGTGTTTATGTCTTTGTGATTTCATATTCAGAAATCCAATATTATTTTTGATCAATATTGAGGACAATCCTCTTAGTTATCGTAGAATAGCAACTGTCAAGTTATAGAAAGGAACGTTCTTAATAGGATTTAACATTACCTGCCATTTTGAATCCGTTAATATGTAAATAATGACAATATTGAATTCGTAAAGGACAAATATGTTTTGTGATATGATGTTTACTCAGATTAGAAAGTAGGAAATCTTAATGGTTGAATTGTTATTAACTGATGTTCCAGGTGATATCCAGTTACATTCCACGCCATCTTGAGAAAGGTAATTTCTAAAGGAAGCCAACATTTTAGATGTTTATTTTAGTTGTATAACTCATGTAAGAGACAGATTCAACCAATTGTATTCCGTCGAATACAATTGGTTGAATCTGTACCTTAGTTTATCTCAGCTAGCACCTCCATTTTCAGCCTTTATTCTCTTTGCTTGACATTTTCCCTCTCATTTCGCTTCTCACTCTCGCTGTTACAAAGCATTTAGTTACTTTTCTTTCTCCACGTGTAAATTCCTTTTTTACCGTTTATGGGAATTTTTCTAATGAAAGAAGGAGAAAGTATGCATCTTTAACTGCATTTCGGAATAAAATAATATAGTAGCATCATGATCACTAACCTGATGAAACATCAAAATAATTTTCTAACGTTGAAACAAGGTGTATAGTTTTGTAGTGGATATATGCAAGTTCTAATGTAACACTGTATAATAAACAAATATTTATTACTCGAATTTTCTAAAGAGCCCTATTTTAAATTAAGGTTTTTGAACGTTAAAAATCTTACTCTTCGATCAATCATATATATATATATATATATATATATATATATATATATATGTATATATGTGTATGTATAGATATATAAACAAATATATATATATATATATATGTATATATATATATATATATATTTATACACACACACATATATATATATATATATATATATATATATATATATATAATGAAAACGAGAAATGACCACGGCATGTGACACATACGCTCATATATTTTTTCAAATAAAATGAACGAATATGCGAGAATTGCAGATTCTCGCATATATTCGCATTGAAACAGTATTGAAACTTCCGGGTGATTGATCGAACGATTACAAAATATTTCAAATACGAACATATATTTGTCTTCAAATCAGAATTTTCTTGTAGACACGTTCGAACTGTTGGCACCAAATTATTTTCCAGAAAAGTCAAATTAGGAGCAGGGATGGATGATTGTGTTAATTTATATATAATGTGTTAATGAATTAATTAAATTGGGGACTCAATAAATTGTATCATTTCCTTATTATCTACGAATTTCCATAACATTGATATGCCTTCTTCTTGCTTTCTACACAGTTCTGAAGTAACAGTTGTTTTTCTCTTTGACTATCTACCACTCAAGAGTCGAGAGCTCATTTTACACTGTTATTTAATCCGTATATTGGGGAGAACACATAGACTCATGTCTTTCCCAGGTGATTTAAATTCAGCCCGCAGTTACATCATACGCACATACAAAATAAAATAATTACTTCAGAATAATTAAATTTATTCGCCGTGTCGTTCCAGTATCCATATTCAGTAATGATATTCATTGCTTTATTGGTTAACTTGATGGTTTTCGCGACTGGTTGCCGCATATTTTTATCCAGCCAAATATACAATACACTATCATGATGCAAGAGGCAGTCTTTAAAAATTACGAACATATACCATTTTGTCAAAGTTGTGATTATCTTGCTGCAAGCTGATCACAATTGTTAGTGTTAAATGACATAAAACACCTCAGAACTTATCAACGTTGGTTCTTCACTGAAAACAGCATGAATATTTGAATGTATTATCATTGGAAGTGAAATCACTAGCTATGTTGACCTCCTTTCAAAGTACGGCTGTTTCGAATGTGGTCTTTTTCTAATTAGATCGACTGAAGGCAGCAATCGATGAAAAGCGTCCATCCCGTACGAGTTAAGAGAAATGGAGCAATATTTAATCAAGTCGACTTGAGACCACATGTAATTGCGTGACCAGGCAAAAGCTCTTACAGCTGGCATTTCAGTATTCATTTCGATTTGTCCTGTATTCCCGTCCTCGAAGGATTCACTTAATTAAATTGAAAAATAGATCACTTCTTTGGAAGACAACACAAGGCATGTAGACTAGTTTTTTGCTTAAAAGAATAAACTTACAAGGCCAATGAAATTATAAAGACATTGCTATGGATATTGGGGAAAAAGAATTACTGCATCATTTTACTATCGAAAATTAAATAATATTTTTTTATATTTAGTAAACTGAAAGAATTTTCTGGCAAACAAATGGTATATATATTCTGTATCTATTTTTTATATTCCTAAACCAGTTATTGTAATTAATCAATATCACTTTTAGTTTAGTGTAGAATATACACAAAACCCGCGTTAATACGAAAGGATGTAGATCAGTAGCTGTTCAGGACAGCTTCCATTTCATGATTTGATAGGGACAACTGGATCAGCTCAAAAATGTTCTCGGAGATAACGTAACAGCTTGGGGAGAAGATCTGAATGACACCCTGTCCAAAGATACAGCCCGAACTCAGTTTTTATCTAGAGCACGATTGCGCAATTATCGTCAGTACATTAGCAGTTAATCTGAAGAAACGAAAACCGTATTGTTTGTCTGAAAAAATGCCCTGATGAAGCAATTCTGTATTCTTTAGGGGCCTCTAGGAGTTTCCCCAAAATATGATAGGAGGCAAATACACCGATAGTTGGAGTGGTCGTACGGTTAACCAGATTTCTTAAAAATTGGAACCAGAGAGGTTGACTGGCAGCAAGAAGGAAAACAGGAGGCAGCGTGACATTTATCATACAGTTTAGAGAGAACAGGGACCACTTCGGAAGCACACGCCTTAATCATTATCACAGGGCTACCATCGGGCCCACATGCTTTGTGGGGATCAAGAGACTGGGGGGGGGGGTTAAATACATATCACTCATCACAGAATCAGTTCTAAGAGGGAAGTTAGGCGGGGTACTTCAAATGAGTCACGAGTAGAATTTGAGGAGAAATTACAAGCAAAGCATTCAGATATACCAGAAGAGACCTTGCACTTATTTACTACCCTATTACAGAAACGTCAGTAATCACAAGAGCCGAACAGCCGTATGCGTTTCACCATTCACTCAGCAAACAGGGTCTTAGCTTCTATAATATTCACCTGACTTTCTTCATAAAGTACACTATTCTATTCGTATTTCTACCTTAATTTTGAAAGATAAAATCCTCTATTTTCTAACAAGTATTTTTTGTCCGGTTTTAATGAAAGAATAACACAAAAGTCGTCGTGTTGAATTTTTGAAAAAGATTTTCTAATATTACAGCTGTCGTATTAAAAAATGGGTATAGTTACTTTAAAAAATTTCCTCTAAATATTATATAATTTTGAAGATAGAACGACCAATTTGGAGTGTTCTTAGACATCCAATATGATAATAATAGAAGCTGACTTCGGCATGCTATTAAATAAGGAAACCCTTATAAATAATCATGTGTTAAGACTAAAAAGCGACTCGTGGACATCTGCATTGATCGATATCTGATTTGAAAATCAGCAACTATTTAAATTTTAGTTTTTGCTACCCTCGTTACATGTTGAGTTTTTTGCATGTCATTTCAGCAAATTAGTCTGTCAACTCGTAGAATTTTAATGATCTGACAACTATGAATATTAATGAATTCTAGAAAAAAATATAACAATTAAAAAGGATACCGATTCTATAAGGAGTTTAAGTCTGTTAAGTTTAGTAAGAAATGGGAAACCAAAGAATAAATATTTGCAATAAGGATTGAAGATATTTAATCTATTTATTTTATGGAATAAATGTAATTTCATAATGTAAAATCCAGTTCCTTAATGCAACTTAAGTGTAAATATGTGATAGTTAAGACTAATTGAAAACAAAAATGCATATTCACTTATGTATTTGTTTGTTTGTTTAGCGGCATATAAGCTCCTTATGGGTCATTTAATGCCAATAATTAATTTTTGGGGGAGTATTTGGAATTTAATTTACAAAAATGTGATGCTGCAATTATTTTTACAAAATGTATCAATGGTAATCATTTTACTATGAAAATATTTTGCTTGTCTTTTTTACTATAAAAATGGTATATTCATATTTTCATCCCGATTTGGGGGTTAACTATTTGCCCATAGCTAGGCACCTTAAAGGTGCTACCACCCAGTGTCAAGTTGGACCTGGGAACATCATCAATTAGGGGTGTTTCAACGCACCTCAAAACCTCCCAATCAGGGGTTCGTTTGCCGGATGTTAAGTCATATGCAAAACAATAACACATTAATGAAATATATGGAAAGCAGCTGATTAAATTATAAGTATTCAAGCAAATAATATTATGTAATCGGAAAGCTAGCGATACGAGAAAATCGTCTTCATTTTTTTTTTCTTGTTATACCAGGGTTCGACCCATATTAAGGTCTCGAACAAATGAAGTTATAGATTGCGATAGAATGGTAAGGAGGAATGCGATATATGAGATGAATAAATAGGAGTTGGTAGGAATACCTGACAAATATTTAATGTGAAATGCTTTCTCCAATAATAACCAGATTCAGGAGTTTTTCGAAAAAACATACGGAATATTGATGAATAAAAACGGAAATTATTAATGATTGAACGTAATCTATAAAAGCAAATCGGGTTGGGTAATTAAAAAAAAAAAAAAAAATAAAATAATATAAATCGTAAAATGCTCATATTTTTATACTAAAATTTGCCCAAGTGTATAAAATTGCTCACAAATATTGTTGAAATTGTGTTTATCAATAGCGTATATAATAAGAACGAAAGATTAGTCGTTGGGAATCATATATTGTGAGAATCAGGGGACTATATAACGTTTGGCCATTGATATGAAGATGTCAAGATTCTAGTTTTCAGTAAACCACCTATGCAGGGGCCTGTTCGAACACCAGTTCTAAAGAAGATAGTACCTGAGTGGAACTTTCCGCCTACCATATTTATACGAATGAAAGGAGGGTAATTCAACTCTGTGAGAGAAATAGAACGCATCCTAGCAGTAAAGGTCTGAACTGGTAATACTAATGGAAATTTTCCTCTGTCATAGAAAGAACGCCGAACGAAGAATAAACCTTACCCTCAATACAGCTTTGAAGTTTATAACTAAGCACTGAGCAACTCCGGCACAAATATAGCAGAAATACTACATTTTTGGTCTGAATCTTTCACTCTTAAATATTAAGAACGTCAGAAGGAGGCAGTTTCATCCTGGATTCATAGAATGAGTCTGCCATTTCTAGAGTATATTTAGTAATGTTTTGTATGTAAGAATTATTCTTGAGGTCTGAAGAAAACTTGAAACGCAATACATTTTAAAAACAATGAATCGCCGTTGAGCGTACAACTGTTTCTCGAGATCGTTAAAACTTCAGAGTTTGAAATTTGATCCCTATTTAATTCTGTTTTTTTCTTGATTCACTTAAATACATATCCTATGACATACTGTTTCACCAATAAGTCAATGGATCTTCGTAGTATCTTTGATCACTTACGTATGAAGCAATCACTTATGGATATGGAGGGGGTGTCATACTTTAGTTCTTAAATCGGATCACCGTATAGGACAAACAAGAGATATTGCATGACTGGGGCATGCAATGGCCCTTTTGATAATAACGTTTAAAACTTCATTGTATGCAGTGAAAATCAAAGATTCAAGAAATTACGGAGTGACGGAAATGTCCCTATCCTGGATGTAATTGATACATAAAATAAGTTGGAGCATGGTGAAGCTTATAAGTGGGAACTGTAGCATGGTGAAGCTTATAACCAGGAACTGGAACATGGTGAAGCTTATAAGTACCTAGGAATTAGCAAAGGAGATGGCATACAACACTCCCAAATGAAGGAGAAAATAAGAAAAGAGTACTACAGGCGTGTACGTCTGGTACTAAATACTGAGCTAAACTCAAAAAACAGGATATCAGCCTTAAACAATTTGACTGTCCCTGTGGTGCAATACAGCTTTAATGTCCTTAACTGGACCATAGCTAAAATTAAGCGAATGGACGCCAAAACGAGAAAGCTACTCACTTGCTATCGCATGCATCATCCCAAAGATGATGTTGATCGTCTGTATGCGCCCAGATCCGAAGGAGGCAGAGGATTAGTTCAACTAGAACTGTCCTACAAAACTACAACAATTAGCCTCCCAAGATATTTGGAAACTACAGAAGACTGGATGATGGTATGCGTCAAGGAACATGAAAGTAGTAAGCGTCTTTACTCCGTAATGAAAGAAGCCAACAAATTCAAAATGGAGTTCCAAATGGGCGTAGAGATGCAACTACAGCACAATACACCGGCTGAAACTGCAAAATACCTAAAAAAAGACAGCAAAGACGAATGCAACCGACCAGTTACAGAAGCGATGGCATGTTAAACCGCTTCATGGCCAATACTCTGCCCGTACCAAACTAGCTGACGTAGACAAAACCCGTACCCATCAGTGGCTACGTAGTGCAGGGTTGAAAGCGGAAACTGAAGTTTTTATCCTTGCTGCGCAGGACCAATGCTTGCCAACTAGGAATTATCAAGCTCATATACTAAAATATTGTGTCAGCCCAAAATGCAGATTCTGTGATAAATATCCGGGAACGATTGAGCAGCTTTTATCAGGTTGTAAGGTGTTGGCACCCACTGAATATAAAACTCGACATGACAGAGTGGGCCAATATCTGCACTGGAAAATCTGCAACTTCTACGGGAAGGAAACTGAAAGAAAGTGGTATGAACACCACCCAGACCCGGTTACGGAGATAGAACCTTTTACAATTCTATGGGATTACACAATACACACTGACAGAACAATCAAGGCCAACCGGCCAGATATTGTTATTAAAGACCACAGACAAAAACGGTGCCTCCATATTGATATGGCAGTCCCTGCTGACTGTAATGTATCTTTGAAGATTGTCAAAATGGTGTCAAAAACAAGGACCTTGAAATAGAAATATAAAAAATGTGGCATATGGGAACATCAACAATCCCTGTTGTAGTTGGAGCCCTAGGACTGGTTGGAAAAGATTGCAGTAGACTAATTGAAGGGATTCCTGAAGTCCATGCCTCAAAGAGATACAATAAATTGTTCTGACAAATACAGCCCTCACTTTACGAAGGGATTTATCTGTGTCATTTTTTTTTTTTTTTTTTTTTTGTCAGTGGAATGTGTCATGACGCCATTTCTAACCTTAGGTCCCTGGGCGGGACCCGGAAAGAAATGTGTAAACGCCAGAAATCAAAGAAAATAAAAATAATAATAATGTTATATATGTTCGTCTATCAGACCTCCGCAAAATACAGGATATATAATCAGAATATCTTCAATAGTAATTGTATTTTGTTATCGGGGTATCATTTCGTACAGATTTTGTTTGTTTTTTTTTGTTTTTTTTTTTGTTTTTTTTTTGTTGTTTTTTTTTTTTTTTTTGCAGACATACTACATCCGGTAAACTGCAGGGAATGTTGACCTGAACCTTTCCTTTCTCCCAGAGGGTTTGGTTATTATCACGCTGAACGGGACGAAGAAGAGCAATGAAAAAATCGATGATTCCTTTAACAACGAAGATTCTAACGTAGTTAAGATATACACATAAGAAAAACTTTATCTAATAAAATATTTTTAAAAATAGAAATTATGTTTCAAAACCGTGAATTTCATAGTATTTCAGGCACTAATCTCGGTTATAAGTGTATATATATATATGAAAGAAAAATACAGAAAAAAACAAAATTCTGAATATGCATTATTAATGTTAAAATAATAATAATTAGTTGGGCTCTTATGTCCATCATCTTTTGTGTTTAATTGTTATAAGTTATAATGTTAATTATGTTTAAATGAAAATGTCCATGAAGATGGTCTTAAATAGACCGAAATGTCCGACGTCGACTTTATTTTAACATTAATAATGCATATTCAGAATTTTGTTTTTTTCTGTATTTTTCTTTCATACTGTCGGATTTATATCCATATATTTGCTTACATATATATATATATATATATATATATATATATATATATATATATATATATATATATGTATGGGCGTTTAGCCGAGTGGTTACAATGAATTAAGGACATGAGATCTTGGTCCAAAACTCATTATATACATATATAAGTAGACACTGAAGTCAACATCCAGCTTTGACAGTCTATTTCATCCTGAGGCAAAATGGTCAAGACATGTATGTTTTGCTGTGGCTCGGCTATTTTATTTCTTGGCCATACTTGGGTGCAGAGCAACGGTTATGTTTAGAATTATTATATGGACAATTAACTGGAAATAATTGTGGATCCAGATGCAGTGGTTGTTAACGTTTATATTAATTATGTATTATTGAATGTTTTGTTATTTGTTGATGTTTGTTATTTCAACGGAAATTTACTTAATTATTTGCCTCGATTACCTCATTTTGTTCATTTATTTAGTTTTATTTGTATATATATATATATATATATATATATATATATATATATATATATATATATATATATATGTATGTGTGTGTGTGCAAATATATGGATATAGATCCGACAGTATGAAGAAAAAATATACGGAAAAAACAAACAAAAATCCAAATATGCAATTATGCTGTTATAATGTTAAGATTTCAGTTATCTGTTTGGATTGGTGTTGCTTTTATATCCATCGTTTTTTCATGTTGAATTGAATATGGTCTATGTTAATTATGTTTTATGAATATGTCCTGAAGATGGTCTATTAGACCGAAACGTCCGACGTTGACATTATATTAACATTAAAAACAGTATAATTGCATATAAGGATTTTTTGTTTTTTTCCGTATATTTTCTTCATATATATATATATATATATATATATATATATATATATATATATATATATGATTTTTATTATGGTTATTTATTTTTGTTCGTTTTTAGGTTTCGTGTCCGCCTTTATATTTATATACGCTCTATCCCTGATATTTAACACTTTAACTTATAAATATACCATACCGTAAAACACACAGACACACAAATATATATATATATATATATATATATATATATATATATATATATATATATATATATATATATAAAGAAAATATACAGAAAAAAACAAACAAAAAATCTTAATTATGCTGTATTAATGTTAATATAAAATCAACATCGGACGTTTCGGTCTATTTTAGACCATCATCAGGACATTCATAAAACATAAATATGATCTCCTCCCTCCAGAAACTGGGTCGCAGAGCACTGTTCCAGCATGACAATGACCCCAAACACACATCCACGACAACCACTGATTTACTGAAGAGGCTGAGGGTACATGTAATGGACTGGCCAATCATGTCTCCAGACTTGAACCCAATAGAACATCTTTGGGCCATACTCAAGCAGAAGGTGGCGGTGCGCAGAGTCTCAAATATCCGCCAGCTCCGCTACGTCGTCATTGAGGAGTGGAAGAGCATTCCAGTGACTACCTGTGAAGCTCTGGTGAACTCCATGCCCAGGAGACTAAAGGCAGTTTTGGATAATGATCGTGGCCACGCAAAATATTAGCAGTTGACATGTTGTATGTTAATAATGACAACTTTTCCTAAGGGGTGTACTCACTTTTTTTTGCCATGGATTTAGCTTTTAATGGCTATATTTTGAGTTATTTTGCGGGAAAAATAAATTAACTCTATTATATATGCTGCAGACAGGCTACTTTTCATTGTGTCAAAGAGTCATTTTTCAGTGCTGTCCCATAAAGAGATATACTTAAATATTTGAAGAAATGTGAGGGGTGTACTCACTTGTGTGATACACTGTATATATATATATATATATATATATATATATATATATATATATATATATATATATATATGGTAGCGACAGGTATGAAATTTTGCTTGCAGACTAAGGCCCGAATATAGTATTTTTTCCCTCTTATAGAGACAAAATAGTGTAGATTTAGCTGGTCAAATAAAGCCACGAAACTTAATTTTTCAACTTAGTGTAAAGCTGAAATACGTGTCGCAACTTGCTTTGTGCTGCATTCAAATAAGTTCATGTTTGATTCATTCCAGGACAATGTTTAAATAGATAATCTTGCAAACATTTATTACGCTCAATAATTTCGATCTTCCCTGATTACTGAAAACATATGCTGTGGCGTCAGAATAATTTTATGTATTCCTTAGCCATAAACCATTCCAATTTTATCTCGCAGATTAAACCCCCTACATCTAATTCAATTTTTCTTGGAGGCCTGGCTACGAATAGATTGTTTCAGACAAGGAAATTGATGTGATGATATTGCGTAAATGTTACTGAACTAGTTTAGAATACAGGCTTAAATTTGCAAGTATTTTTCTATTAATACTCCTGTGTTTTTGGTATTCAGTTTGGCCTAGTATTTAGACGAAACCAATTTCAAAGCCGCTGGTTGTAGAACACATTTTAAAAAATAGTTTACTATTTAATGATTTACACTTACCCAATAACATATTTTAACAGACAATTTTTTACTATATTGGTTTTATTTCTTCGTTAGACTGATGCTGGTGGTGTAAATGTGTTAACTTTTTTATAATTACCTTAATATGACGAACTGTCCAACACCTAATGATGGTAAAAGATAAACACATAAACCGGGGAATTCGAATGAAAATCTCATATTGATTCTTTAGATATATACTCTCATATGGATGCCATTCAAAGCATCCAAATTGTTCAGATATGTTTTAAATATCAATTAGATAAAACCGTCTATAAATGAAAAAAATGGATTCACGCGAAAGAAACATGGGTCTTCGCCGTATCTTGCTGTTTTGAGTTACAGAAACACAAGAAGTGATTTAACAAATAAAAAATAAATCCATTCAGTACTTTCTTCACGCCAGTAGTAAATCGAATGGATTGCCCATATAACTCGATGGGAAAATAATGACATGTTTGATTAACTTAAACGAAAGGTTACGAAGGAAATCTACATAGATACTATAAACATTTATTAGATTTGAGAAAGTTTTTTTTAAGTTTTGAGGGAAATTAGAGATTAAATATTTTTTGTGATGTCAGCGAACACTCGTTTGCCACTTTTTTAATGTCAACGAATACTCTTTGTCACTTTCGTAATGCTCTACGTAATCGCAGATACAACTATATTAATGCCGTTGAACAATGCTGGTGTCAGACGCCTTCGAATATCACTCGCATTAATGATACTTGCTCGATAATACTCGCTCGAATTGTAATCTGTATAGTGAAATAATATAGAGAATGGCGGTCCTTGTAGCAATAGAGGATAAAGTAGAAATGATGATCCGAATAGTAATAAAGAACAGATATAGAAATCTCGATCATTTAGACGTCTCTCAACTAACTATATACTCGTTTCTTCTATAGTACCGCGATCCACTTATTCAATAATGAAATCGCCTTACTCACTGGCGATCTATGTTCAAATGACAGGGACACTTTATTCTTATATAACAAGATTTTAACAGATATTTCAACTAACAGTTCGCTCATTGATTGTCGAATATTTCTTTACAAAGATACGTTTAAATTTACATTACAATTAATGATTATATCAATTCGTATCTGAATGTATCGTAAAAATAGATAACATTTAATCATGGCTGCATTCACTCAGGTTGAATTTGAATTCGATATAATGAAACGATTTAGTCGGTGTTTATTGACTTTGTTATTACTCTAAGTCTGCATTGTTTTAGCATTAATCATCTTCTGTACTATAAAAACTAATTCATAGGCGCCAGCGAAAGGTAATGGAATGCTTAAGCACATAGTTTTTGCTTTCCAAATTTTAAAGAAAAAAAAGTTATTTACTGAATTTTTATTTTGCCCAGAAACATTGTTGACAAAACTTGGAGTCAACTGCCAAGAAGTATGCACGTCTTATTGACAAACGGAATCGGGATATTATACTTTTGGTGGGAATGTCATGATAATTGGTTTAATTCAGAAATACAATTTAAATGATTTTCCAATATAAATGCATAGAATATTAGGCAAAAAAGAGATTCAGACTGGACAAGAACGAATGAAGTGCCTTAATGTGTAGTGTAAATTGGATGTTAATGTAAATCGAATGTATTGCTCTATGATGTTAATCTTAAAACTATTAATGGGGAAACGCTATGCAAAGACTTTTGTTACAGGAAAACATTCAATAATCAAGAAAAAATATTAAGGAATTAAAATAAGAGTTTCTCACTGAATGTCTTTGTTAAATGCATGCTATGTGTCTTTTTTGATTAAAGAGAGAATGTGTGTTCGTGTAAAAGAAAATGAAAGCAAAATATTTCTGTCTTCATAATGATTTATGGCTAAGCAGATAATTATAAACTGATTATTATAAAGTATAACTTACAGAATTTATTTACTCCACTGTTATTCTGAACACTGAATTCATCGTCTTTGACAGAAAATCAATAGGAGATATTTTTCGTATTAGTTCTATTTGATACGGAAATCATACTCAATGATCCATGTACAAAATTCGACAAAAGTCTATAGCTGCTACGGAATCTTGGCTTATTAAGAGTTTAGAGACAAAGTTCCATTTCAAATTATGAACAGCGCGAACTGCATTGTTCGATTATTTGACCCCATTCCTATATGACGTGAGCGATCATAGTTCTCCACAGATCCATATCTTTGAAGATGCAAGTATTGATTTTTTTTCCTTACTGGCACTCCCTGTTCCTTTTCTGCCATTTCCAGAATCTCGTTAGTTATATCATATGCATTTTCACTTTGCCTCACTAGTCTTAAGTATTTTCCTCATTATGTCCCCTCGCTTTTCCACAGTATACTTCTCTAGAACCATATACCTGTGGATTAAAATCTCCTCTTATTTTGCCAACAGTTTGCTGCCATATGCAAGTATTGATATTAGATAATATTTGAGATGTTTCATCTTTCTTTCTTCGTAGATTCTTTCGTTTCTTATTATTTTATTTAAATCTTGGAAGTTATATTTCTCTATTAAAATAAATCATTGTTAGACCTATAACGAATACAAGCGATAATGCCGTGCCAATCACAAGGTTATTCACTCCCTTGAGACTTAAACCTAGCCCAGTAAGTGGAGACATTTGCGACGGGTGTAACCTGGCCATCCTTAAATAGCTTGCCTCTGAAATTAATGTATTTCATTCATTTTATGCACAATCGTACTCTGACATCAAATGTTAATTCCTGACAAAATTATTTTATGCAAGAGGTAAATCTAAATTACTCTAGAAGTTATATTCATTATTTCACCTAACAAATTGGTGTGTCCAAGTAAATAGTTAAGTAATAACAAAAACCAGGTTTGTAGATATATCGCATTTTAAGCACTAAGTACACCAGAAGAGTATTACACTAGTTAGAGTGTATCGAATGAACAAGCGCTCAATCTATTCGCTGTTTCCTGTAGCTTTCTGTCTTACTAACCATCGAGTAGACGGAAGAATCTCACATAGACTCTTTAGAGGGGAGATACCACAACACAAGTTTATTAAGGATGTCAAAAGGAATGATGTATAATATTAAATGTGATATAACACAACGTCCTGGAAAATCACAAATCAAGACGTTATGAGTGTAGCTGAAACTTCACAACTACTCTACTTTCTGTCGTTGATAACACTTGCATTATTTATTAAAACTGGAAAATAGCGTGAGAGAGTGGGAGACATTTAAGGAAAAAATTATTTCATCACTTCAGCTATATATCTTTTGATAATAGTCAGATTAATCAACCCCTCGCAGCTGAAACGACAAGAGCAAACGAATGTTATACGAATTTTTTTATTGATTGACGTTATTTACGACATTATTAACAACTTTAATTTGTTGGATAGATACTATAAATTTCGAGTTTTGAATTCACACAAACTTGAAGTATGCGAAAATCCTGTAAGTAGTTTGAATATATTTCTTATATTAACCAAACTGTTTCATAAATGTGTCTGCTGAACACGTCATCCAGAAACATTCTCTTTACAAGACACATTAATGCCTATATCAATGTCGACTATCCATTGGTTTAAGCTGAGATAAGAAAATAAACGAAAATCATTTGGGGAATAAAATGTAAGGTTCAAATATAACTGAGTAACATTTGATTCATTTACGGAAAGTGAACTTTGAATAATTGAGCGATTTAATAGCGTATCATGTCTCATCCATTCATGTCAGTTATATTTATTTGCTCTTATCAATAAAAAAGGCGATGGTTTCATTAAAACGATACTAGTTTTCGTGTCTGGTCATAGTTCTTTTCATGTATAGGTTACTTCGGAAGAAATAAAGTTGAATATTTCTTTCAAGCAAATGTCTCTATGGGAAGCTAATCTCATTTTCCACATTGAGGCTAACAATTAACAAATAACAGCAGAATGAGAGAAATTCTCAGAGTTACGATATGAATGCGCTCCAAAAAGAAATACATCCATGTAGTCAGCGTTTAAATGTCAAGTCAATATTTCACATTTGTAAGTATATTCGCTTCGTTTTTGCGGAATTTTTTACTTTGTGATTAGGAACGGCTATATATCACCAAAAAATGAAAGACGATATCCAATCTATAATAATGCAGAGGAATGCATGTGCAACAGAGGCTACAGTCATAAACATAGGTTTGCTTCTTTTTTTTTTGTAGTGATTTTATAACATATTTATGTTGTATTTTTTTTAAATAAATTATATATATATATATATATGCGACGTGCGTTCAGAAAGTATCAGACTTTATTTTCATGCCAAAACATATAACGTACGGCCCAAGTCCATCTGATGTTAGATGATGACACCTTTTCTGTGGATGCGTTAAAATTGTCTCTATGGCTGTCTGCGTCAGTTCCTTAGTGTTACGCCTAAAATACAGGTGTATACTGCGTACCTATCGACTTTTCGGTTTCATGAAAGATGACCGCAGAACAGAGATATTTGCAACAAGTTTTTCAAAAATCTTGGCAATACACAAATCCAAACCATCCAGAATTTTCATTCGATGATGCCACTTCTCAGACAGAGAAGTGGTACAACCTTTTTAAACATGACCACACGTCAGTGGAGAGTGAGACACTTTCACGTAGACCACGAAAAAACTGAAAATGGATCCGTGATTAGCATTGAAATGGTTTATGTATGCGCAGGGTACCAGTGAATTTTACCACTAAGATTCTTGGCGAGTAGTAGAAGCAACACTGCAGAGAAATTGGGTGGAAGCGTCAGATACCTCACGGTGTCAAGCCGGCAGATGAGAGAGGCTGCCAAATAAATGCTGTGTTTCTTCTGATCAGGAAAATTTGATGCAATACCTTTACTCGAGTGTTTATGTCATCTTGCGTAAGATGAAAATCGGACGAGCGCGTACGAAAAGTATCTACTATAGACGTAACAGTCGGGAATTGACGCTGACTACCGCAGTTTTTACGCTTGCGAAGGAAGGGTGGTTTCAACACACACGCAAGGTATTTTACCCTCGGGACATTAGCTTCGCGGGAAAAAAATCTAACCTTGTTTATATTTCATGTACGTGTTTCTGTGTGTGTCCGAGTGGTTAGAACGTTCTCTTTCCGAACATGAGACCCGGATTCGAATCTCACCACAGTTTATTTGTCAGAAAGGAAACTTCCTGGTGTTATTGGTCTGGAGGGAGCAATCCCTGCGTTCAGAACCTTTGGAAAGTGCCTGAAAACAATACCAGGGGTTGAGCCAAGCCTTCTGTGTAAAACTGGGTAGACGGAACACTTGGGAGAGTGACAATAGTTGTTCTAGCACGAAGGCACAAGTCATCGGTAACGAGTGTTTGAGTGTGCGGGCCTTGTTCAGATTGTTGAGCACGCTAGATGAAACGCTCTCTCCCAGAAACTTTAACTAAGTTCTGATCAGCATAGTTGCAGTATAAACAACAGATCGTCTTTGTGGGTATAGAACAAGCACAAATGTGCCTGAGCGAGCTTCTGAATTAGGGAGTGGCTAGTGGCCTTGTAGACGGGTATCCTCGAATACGTGTGGCCAGCTATCATATATATATATATATATATATATATATATATATATATATATATATATATATACAAACACACACACACGCACACATCCATACATGAATGCGTATATACGTAGAACATATATACATACAAAGTTATGTATATATATATATACATGTACACACACACACACACACATACATGCATGCGTATATACATAAAACAAATACATACAAAGATATATACACACACACACACACATATATATATATATATATACATATATATATATATATATATATATATATATATATATATATATATATATATATATATAGAGAGAGAGAGAGAGAGAGAGAGAGAGAAATACAGTCTGGAGTTATTATGCATATAATATAAACCTTAATAACTAGAATTTTCTATGAACAATGTTTATCAAATTTCATACATTTAATTTATAAGTCAAAACAAAGTTCACGCTAAATATAAAAGCATTCTCAACGTGTTTATTTAAAGTTATTTGCTTTATTTTAAAACTGTAGCCTTAATTTAGTATGCAAAACCAGAAAATCACTTTTACTTCAATAACATTGTTATAAAATCATCAACAGTTTATCAGAATCTGTAATAGAACAATTTTGGGCATTTTATCTATGAATGCATTGTAAGTGCGATCCTCACTAGGACCTCAACCCTTTCGATCTAAACTACACTTAGTACATCATTTGGCCACATGGACATCGTGTAATGATTAGCAAGCTTGTCTTGCTGGATCAATTACGACTATGTAGTGAGTTCGTTCCTCAGCATTGGCGCCATACTGTCAGCCTTGTGTCACATTTATTATCTCTTAGAAATCATTATAATAGAAGAAATAACAAACATATCTGATAAGTCTTCGAAACCTTTACTTCCTAATAGAGTGACCCATTTTCTCAACGACTTTTACTATTTTATTATCTATTGCTTCTTTTTTTATTTCATCAGTCTCAGTTTCTGTCATGGTGGATTTAATATCTTCCCATATGTCTTCTTTGCTTTCATATTGTTTGCCATCGCTCTGTGCAACCTAGTTAATATGTATGGTTTTATTCGTTAGTATTACTTATCCGTCCTGGTTAATTTGCTAGATGCGTGAGCACTTTGCTTTATTGCCCGGCTATTCGTTTTGTCTTTTGTTTTTATTTTACTCTTTTTTTAAAAAAAATGTTTCCTTTACCTTCTTTTATAAATTTTTCTTGCTTCTTTGTTTGTTTGGTCTTAGTTTCTCTTTCTTTTGCCGTTTCAAGTTTTTTTTTCTTTCGTTTGACAGGCTTGGCATTGGTAGGACTATATTTGTACGGTAGTTTAATTTGTTTTACATACACAAACAAACGTGCGTACACACACAGACAATACCGCAAACACACACAGACAAACAAAGAAACACACAACCATATATCATACTATGTCAGATATTATATCACCAGTAGCACAAAGTATATTCACTGAACTCACTTTGGTCACAACATTCAATCCATTATGAAAACTCTGGATGACTGATCTTATTGACCTGATCGTAACACGACAGAAAAAGAAATATAAAGAAGAAATGTAAAAAAAAAAAAAAATGAAAGACAACTTCATTGAGTACGAAAATAAATACCATAACTCTGTAAAAAAAATAATCTATCAAAATGTAGATCGGCGTATCTTTCATAAAGCGAACTAAAAGGCAAAAAAGTAAATATGCAGACGGCCTCTTCACGGGAAGCAGTGGCATTGCAGTGCTTTGCCTTCATATCGGCTTTTTTCGTCCAACGCTTGAAAGCGTCACTCATGAACAAAACGGTAGAAGTAAATGTAACAAAATAAACTTAGAAAATACTCGACTGCATTTGCAGATTGCAATTTTACTTGGCTCTTAATATTTTTCAACATTTTGTCTGTGAAATTTCCAATATAATGGATGCGAAGTCGCTTATTCAATACTTTCTATATAAGTATCACACGTTTTTGGCCTCGACTAATGTATAAAACATGTATAAAAACATACAACTTAAAGGACAAAAAATCTTAATGCTGATATTATTTCTTTCACTAAATTTTTACATAGCCATATAAAAATCCATAAAAGTACAGAAAGATTATATGACGTTGTTTTCTTAAATAGTTGATACTTGAATTAATTATTTCTCACATCTCTCATGAATAGGATTGTTGATTGCTCTAATTGAATTATACATCAGCTAGCGAAATACTTGCACATTCCTGATATGTAGTTTTTCTAACTTGAACTATTATCATTGTGAACATTTGACAAGCGTATATGTAACATTGCGCCAGTTATAGAAATACTAGCAGCAAGAACACGGCTTTGTCCGTGCTTGATTCAAAAATCGTACGACACATACAGCAATCGCTATCAATTGATTTAAAATATTTTTGTCCTTCCTTGCCTTTAAAGGAGTGCCCTTTGCCGTGCTGATGTTGATACATGCCTTACTTCTTGTCTATCTCACACTGCGAATTCTTTCTAAGCTCTAAACTAAACATTAAATCAGTTACGAAAAAAGAACTAAGCAAAATGAACTCAAAACGATCAGCTTTAAAATAGGACTAATAACTGGAAAAATCGAAGGAAAAAAGAATGTTAACAACAAATACTTTTTCACACCCAACCCAGTTTTGCGGAATCAGATCAACGTTGAGTTTAAGCAAGCGAATGAGCCAATTGGAGTAAAGTGCCATGCAGATTTAAATTTGTCCCACTTGTGACGAATGCAGCTATCGAATTTTTGTATGCTAGCATGCTAGCTAATATTCGTGTCAGTCAGCTGTTGCCTCTCATGCTGACCAATAGAATCTTCCTGCCTATTCATAGCAGCCAGCAATACGCTCTCACTCTGGCCAGTACAAAATGGCCGCAAACTACATGAAAAGTACCGTAGAAGCATGAAAAAAATCGATTAATTCCACTATCGATGGTAGTTGGGAAATGCAATGTTCGTCGTGGCCTTCCCGCTAACTTGGAGCATGTGCATGTAAATGTTGGTGCAAATGCGTCGAAAATTGCGGCCGTGCATTCGTTACACACACACACACACACACACACACACACACACACACACACACACACACACACACACACACACAACAAACACATCCTGCCTTTTATAGATTGAGATAACGGATAGGAAAATAATATTCGGTTTTCTATCCCAAGAAGTTGCACAGTATATATATATATATATATATATATATATATATATATATATATATATATATATGATGTATGATAAGCACAAACAATAACCCCCGCGTAGTACGAGCTTTAATGATAGTTTCAAAGATAATCTGAAATACATTCAACATGGTTGAGCAGCATTGGGATGAACTGACTTAGATCATACAGAATGGAATCCCTTTATTCATTATCTCTGAGGGTGAATGTTTCACGCATGCTCAGGTCAGACGTGATCTGCAAATAGGCATTCACACAGATTTGCCAACTAATATACACTCTTTGAAATGTGGTGTGTGTGAGCGTATGGTGTTACTGAGGGCAGGTTAGGTAAACCATCTGAAAGTTCATAATAACAAGAAAAAGCAAGCAAATTATGTCACATTGGCTAATCGTCCTGCCGACAATAATTATTTTTGCAGCAAGTTTTGCAGATATTCTTCTTGACAGAGAAAGCACATGATAGTACACAAGAACGTTGTAGGACATGCAAATCAAATTAACCAAATCAAAGATACAGAATTTATAGACTCATTGTATTTCTCTTGTTTTGTAAGGAGAACTGAGACTGATTAACCTTTTTTTTTTCTCTTCCCGCATATGGATGATTGGGGATAGTTTCTGTAAAACAGATTACAGAGAAAACAACCATAACTTTATTGACATTTTTATGAATGAATTGTGAAATAGAAAAATAGAAATGTTATCAAGTATTCTGCAAAGAGAAATTTTGCTGCAATTAATAATGAATCAAAATTAAACTCAAATGAGTAAATGCATTGGTTAGATTAGCCATTTTCATACGTGAAACATTCTGCATTCATTGACAATAAAGTTTCTATGATTACCGATTGAAATCTATGAAAACTTTTATTTAAAAAACATTTTTTCATTAAGTTAGACAAGTCAAGTCCACTAATAGTTGATGCATTTTTCTAAAATTATTGGATGTTTTTGGGACTGTTCTAGACCAGTGCTTCTCAACACATTTTTGCCCATGAACCACTTTACACTTCTTTTTTTTTCTTGGTTGACACATTAATAGCTATTTGACAGAAGACAAAAACATTCTATTTTTCACTAATAAATTTTTAAGTTTTTAATAATCAAAGAAATATTATATAATTAAGTATTATTTTAAATGAATATTAATTGAATGCAGATAAACTCTTCTACAATAATAATAATAATAATAATAATAATAATAATAATAATAATAAGTGTCTCCATATTGATATGACAGTCCCTGCTGACTGCAACGTATCTTTGAAGATAGTCAAAATGATGTCAAAAACAAGGACCTTGAAATAGAAATCTCAAAAATGTGGCATATGGGAACATCAACAATCCCTGTTGTAATTGCAGCCCTAGGAGTCGTTGGAAAAGATTCCAGTAGACTAATTGAAGGGATTCCTGGAAGTCCATGCCTCAAAGAGATACAACAAATTGTTCTGTCAAATACAGCCCACACTTTACGAAGGGGTGTATCTATGTAATTTTTTTGGTCCGTGGAAAGTGTCTCGATGCCATTTCTAACCTTAGGTCCCTGGGTGGGACCCTCAGAAATCAAATAATGTAAAATAATAAAATAATAATAAAATAATAAACAAGAATAATAATAATAGGTGCATAAAAAAACAAACAACACATAATAATAATAATAACATACAAAAATTGTCTTAAAGTACAGCACACATAATTTGAATGTAACGCGGTTCATCGGATTTAACAAAATGTGGAGAACAACACACCACGTGTTTTCCAAGAACTTGCTCTTCCAAACGTAACGTTTTTTTTTTAATGACGCATTACAACGATGAAATTTTGTTTTTTTTTATGAAATTTTGTTATTTTTTACTTTTAACGTAAGCATGAATTTTCCTTCGTATTATTATTATTTAATTTATTTGTTTCTCCTTTAAATGATACTGATAGATTAATCAATTATTTAATTTTTCTTATTCATATATCCTCAGTTTTCAATATCCCCCAAAAACAAAAAAATGACAGGTAAAAACAATACAATTTCTACGATATTCTTTCTTGGAAGGATTGCGTATTTTTTCAATAGCGCTATTTTCAACGACTTTGAAAAATAACGGGATTTACAGATGGGCCAATAAATTATTCTTAAATTTCACGGCAAAGATAAACGAATGTAAACTTTTAATTTTTTTATGACAATTATTTTTTTACTAGAACTAGTGATGGCGAAAAAAAAAAAAAAAAAAAAAAATTTAATATAAATACTCTCTAGTGTAGTGATGTTTTGTTTCGTTGAGCGGCTGTTTCTTCCAAGTTTTTTTTTTAACGCATATGAAATTTTGTTATTTTTACTATTTTAGCGTAAGCATGAATTTTCTTCGTATTATTATTATTTAATTTATTTGGTTCTCCTTTAAATAATACTGATAGATTAATCAATTATTTAATTTTTCTCATTCACATATCCCTTTTTTTTTTTTTTTTTTTTTTTTTACCAGCGTCATTCTCTTTGATTTCCAATCGTGTCTCTGTCTATTGTTGCTTGGCAACCCATTTAGGAGAAGGAAAACCTCGAACAACAACCCGCAACTCAAGGTGTTAATCGTGCCGAGGAGAATGGCTACTGCGTTATGAGGTCGCGAACGATCCCCTACAGGCTTCAGAACCCTGTCTGTAAAAAGACCGTTACTCAACGTGCCGGGCAACTTTGGGTGGACTTTTGGACCCGTGCGTCACTCGTGGGATTAATATGAAAATTAAAAATAAAACAAAACGTCCAGTATGGCTCTTCCAGTGGATAAACAGGGAGCCCGTCCTTCAGGAGGGAACCTACCTGAGGTCGAAAAATCTGCCATAGGAACAAACTCCTACACAAAGAATGAATCTTCAGGTCCCCACAACCAGGATAATCCTAATGATGGTCCTGTAAATTCTCCAGCTAGATCCATAACCGTAAATTTAAGGAAAGAAAAAAAAAAAATGGTCTCGTGAGAGGAGTACAAAGTTGTTATGACTGCATTCCATGAAGCGTTACTCAAACCTCAAAAAACATCACTCGCCAAACATATGACATTTGGCGAGAGAAGGTTGGGCAAACAATTAGAAAGTACATAGACAAAAATAAACTAGCCAATGTAAGAAGGGACATCATGCGAAATAACCGATTGACAGAGGCTGAAATTAATGAAATAAAAAAAGAATTGCAACAAGAATAGATGAACCAACAAAACATGAAAAGGAACCGGAATCGGGAAAAAAAAGTAATAACATCACACAAGCCTCAGGTCATAATGAAAAAAACCGAAATACACACAAATCACTGTGAAGATAATGCTGAAAATTTAGAAATGTTGGAAAGGTATGATCTTAGTCAGTCACAAGACGGTAATAAAACGAGTTCAAAATTCATCGAACAGAATTATTTCACAGAAAACAAGATTAATATACAAGAAGCCAAGGATGAAATCATGAGCCATATAAGTCAGATACAGAATATTGCAATGGAGGAACGAGAACAACTCCCAAAATTACAACCAACAAAGCATAACCTCAAAACTATTAAGCTCTATAATGCAGCACTCAAATTGATTCTGGATGAAGAAGACACTCATATAAATCTCAATGAAGCAATATATGCATCAGCAATAGCAGCAACAAATAAACTGAACATCAAAGTAAAAAAAAAAGGCAGTCTCACAGACATGAAGATCCACCTTGGAAAAAAAAAGAAAAAAGAAATTGAACACCTTAGAAGTGAATTATCAGTACTCGATGAACTAGCAAGAGGAGTAAATGTAAGAACTAGAAAAGGCAGAAGAGTCGAAAGAAAATACAATATCAGGAATGAAAATGAAGTCCTATCAACTAAAGAAAAAAAAAGCAAACAATACAACTGAAGGCTCAAAGAATAAGACGCTACGAAAAAGATCAAGATTCTATAGACAGAACAAGATCTTTCAAACCGATGCAAAGAAATTTTACAGGAAATAGGTAAACAAAGAATTGAAGTGACAGTCCCCTAAAATGGAAGAAGTTATACAGTTCTGGGGAAAAATATGGGCTTGCCCTAAAGAACACAACGAAGAGGCAGATTGGATTGCGCAAGAGTTAGAACGAATGAAAAATAAACCAGAACAGACATGGGCAGGGAATCACAGAAGAAGATGTTAAATGTGCACTGAAAAAAGCACACACAACTGGAAATCTCCAGGAATAGATAAAATTCTAACTTCTGGCTATATTATTTAAATACAGCACACAAAAACTCGCCAAAGAACTTCAAGAAATGGTTACCGATCCAACTAAAATTCCTGCATGGATGACCAAAGGAGTTACCTTTCTTCTACCCAAAAATAGTGACACAAATATTCCGAAAAAACTATAGACCAATTACATGTCTTCCAACAACATACAAACTGTTAACATCTATTTTAACAAAACAGACATATTTCTTCTTGGAAAGAAATGACATACTACCACTTGAACAAAAAAGGGTGCAAACGAGGCTGCTACGGATGTAAAGACCAATTACTTATTAATAGGATGATCCTGGAAAACTGCTTCCGTGGAAAAAAAAATCTTAGTATTGCCTGGATAGATTATCGTAAAGCATTCGATAGTGTACCACATTCCTGGATCTTAAAGTCTTTAAGTATGTACAAGGTATCACCCGTTATCATCAATTTCATCAAACAATGTATGTCGATATGGAAAACTTCACTTTACCTCAATCATAAAAATGGAACCTATAAGTCTGGCGAAATAAACATCAATAGAGGAATATTTCAAGGTGACTCTTTGTCTCCTTTATTATTTTGCATATCACTTATAGCATTAACCAGCCAACTTAACAAGACAGAATGCGGTTACAAAATAGCTCAAAAGAAAATAAACCATCTATTTTACATGGATGACTTAAAATTGTATGCTAGGAATGACAATGAGCTGGAAGGTCTTCTGCAAACTGTAAAATGCTTCAGTGAAGACATTGGAATGAAATTCAATTTGGATAAATGTGCTAAAGCTACAGTTTTACGAGGATCGCTACAACAAAAACTTCCTCTATTAGTTTAGACCCTGCTGTAACAATAAAAGATTTAGAACAAGGAGAAGCTTATAAGTACCTAGGTGTAAATGAGAGTGAAGGAATTCACCATAAGAAAATGAAAGAAATAGTGCGTAAAGAGTACTATAGAAGGGTACGACTGGTATTAAAAACTGAATTGAATTCTCAGAACAGAATTATGGCCATTAATAACCTTGCCATCCCAGTGGTCCAATATAGTTTCAACATCTTGAACTGGACTCTAAATGACATCAGACAAATGGATTCTAAAACAAGAAAGCTTTTTTCTAAGTATAAGATGCATCATCCAAAGGCTGATGTAGACCGTCTATACATACCCGTAAAGAAGGTGGAAGAGGTCTTATTCAGCTAGAATTGTCATACAAGACAACAACTATTGGCTTACTAACTTACATGGAAACAACAAATGACTGGATGATAAAATTAGTGAAACAACATGAAAACAGAAAGAAAAAATATTCAATAATAAAAGAAGGCAATAAATACAAACAACATTTACATTTAGTAGATTCCGTAGTAAATCAAAACAGAAGCCAAGAACCAACTATTGCAGCAAAAGATATGAAAAAGAAAGCCAAGGATAAAGCCCTTGAACAGATGAAACAACGCTGGCAAGACAAACCTCTGCATGGCCAATATCCAGAACGTGCAAATAAACCCAATGTTGATAAAGTTAATACTCATCGATGGTTACGAGCATCTGGATTAAAGTCTGAAACTGAAGGCTTTATTCTTGCAGCGCAAGACCAGAGTCTTTTCACTAGGAATTTTCAGGCAAATATCATACATAATAATGTGGATCCAAAATGCAGGTTCTGTGACAAATACCAAGAAACAATAGACCATCTAATCTCAGGATGTTCTATACTTGCCCCAAATGAATATAAAATCGTCACGATAGAGTGGGCAATACTTACACTGGACAATGTGCAAACACTTTGGAAAATGTGTAAGCAAACACTGGTATGAACATCGGCCAGCGCCGGTTACAGAAATAGAAGATGTCACCATTCTATGGGATTATACCATCCACACAGACAGAAAAATTGAAGCAAATAGGCCGGACATTATTGTCAAAAAACCAGAAAGAAAAAACTTGCCTACTAATTGATATGGCTTGTCCAGCGGATTGTAACATAGCAACCAAGGAATTTGAAAACTATCAAAATACAAAGACCTGGAAATTGAAATAGAAAAAATGTGGAAATTGAAAACAAGAATAATACCAGTGGTAATAGGTGCACTTGGAATTATAAAAAATGGAACAAAACAACACATTGAAAGAATCCCTGGAAACCCCAGCTTAAGAGACATACAGAAAATTGTCTTATTAAGTACAGCACACACACTAAGGAGAACTTTGTCTATGTAACGCTGGCAACTTCATCGGAGATAAAAAAAAAAAAAAAAAAAAATTAACATGAAATGTGGCCATAACAACACACCACGACCTGCCTTAGGTCTTTCCGCAGACTTGGTAGGTAGTGTGTCCATAGCAGAAATCGAATGATGATGATAATAATAATAATAATAATAATAATTTTTATTGACCATTATCTTATATTACAATATTACAATGTTTCTTTCATGGTCCATCCCGTGGGGAGCAGTGCTCTTCAGGCAACTGAATTCGTTGCAGTATTAATTTATGCACACTAGTTAAAAATTTAATAAACTAATTTAAGTGCGTGATTAGAAAAAAGAGAAATGCATATTTATTCAATGAGATCCAAATAGTGGATGCTGCTCAGTGAGTTTCTTTATATCTAGTTCATCAATGTTAATGATAGACGAAAGTCACCTCTTTTCACAATGTCAAGTCTATTGCGAGGTTTTGATAAAAGTTGACAAACACAACTAAATTCCGTTTCAACAAGATAAGATGTTGGAAATGCAATAACGTAGAGCTATGCTTTATTCCAGAGCAAAAGGTACATTGTAGCAATATCATTTTTTTAAAGCAATTCACCCCAAGCAAGGCGAGAGTGCCACTAGCACGCAAGGAGTTACAAAAGATTGAGAGGCATGTTTGGAGGAAGAATACAGAGAAGGACGGTGAACAAGCTCAAGGTGTCAGATATTCATTGATATTACACTTGAATATTTGAAAATTATAGTCATCGAGGAAGTAAGTAGAAGGGAGTTCCACAGACGGGAAGTGCTAGATTTTCTTCCATATATTGTACTTGACATATTGGAATATTGCAGGCATTATTTCATCACTTTGTTATTCGATAAGGGGCTCTAGCAAAAATATGTCAATATCGGCAACATTAACTTCGAAAGGTATTGAAACCCAAGTCGGTATATCCATCATTAAACCGAGTTTGCATATCTTCATTTAGCAAATATTCACCATATAATGCAAGATCTTCATCTTGCATCTCGCTCCTAACACAAGACAAACAAGTAAACTGTTCTAACGCACGCCACCTGGTATTATTCTTATACATCTGTAGATTCCTCAGAAAAGCAGCAACCTATATAATTTCTATCTGAAATACACCGAAATATTTTACGTATTGGAAATAATAAAATTTAATAATTTAGCTTTCAATCAATGTTAAAATGAAATCTTCATGAATGATTTTTCATTTTTTAAAATTAATTTTAAAACTTAATTATCGAAAATTCATTCTTAGCCCCATATATAAAAGAAATTAAGAAAGAATCATTCGTATATATATTTCAATATAGTATACAGTAGAAAATTAATTTTTAATAAAAAAAACTATTCTCAGTTGACTTTCTTCATGGACCACCAAAATATCATTGTGGACCTCAAATGTGTTATAACTTGTTTGTGGACCCCCAGAAATACCCCGGTTGAGAACTCCTACTCTATACCTTGTATATGCATAATTTCTGTTTATATTCATACATTGATACATCGTGAATCCCATATTTTATTCAGATGAAAGCCGGATGTTCACCTTCTCATCACTTGTAGTAGCTACCGCCTCGTTTCCCTGTACGTGACCCCTAAGGTGACAAACATTCGCTTTCATGGATATCATAATTTGATTATATATATATATATATATATATATATATATATATATATATATATATATATATATATATATATGTGTGTGTGTGTGTGTGTGTGTGTGTGTGTGTGTGTTTGATCGACACGATACGAGCCGCCTCCTCACCTCCCAACGGGTCACTATTAATGACATCCGTCGCGTTTCGGCGTCCAGTAAGATAACCCCTGAAACGAGCATTAAATTTCGGTGGAATCAGGCATATGTTACATATAAATCCTCTATTGATTGGTTTGATCTGCATGTCTTACAACTCTCCTGTGTACTATCATGTGCCTTCTCAGTCAGGATGATTTGCAAACTTTCTTGCAAACAACACAGTGATTGTCGGCGAGGTGATCAAGCATAATTAGCTGGCTTCTGGCTATATACCTAACTTGTTCGCGGCAATAACATGCGCAAACAGACACTACATTTCCAAAAGGACACAATTTGGAAAATCAGAGTTTGTGCCTCTAAGAAAATGGCTAAGACATTCACCCTCAGAGGCGTTGCATACCTCTATTATATACTAACTCCATTTTGCGATTTAAAGTCAGTTATTTCCAATGCAGCACATCCATGTATAAAAAAAAGCATTCAGGTCATCCTTCAAATTATCTTTAAACTTCGCCATATGCATATGATATATGCTTCGCCATAAATCCTACATACATACAGTTGAATACATTGGGATAGACAACAGAATGTTATTTTTCCATCCATGATGTGTCTATAACTGACGCAGTATTATGTGTTGGAGGTTAGGATTAAAAATAAATACCAAAATGATGTACTAAAAATATAGACTCAAGTTTATAATGATGACATGGCAGCATGGCCCGTGCTTGATTCAAAAATCGTACGACTTATACAGCAATCGTTATCAATTGATTTAAAATATTTCCCCCTACCTTGCCTTTAAAGGAGTGCCATTTGCCGTGCTGATGTTGCTACATGCCTTATTTCTTGCCTATCTCACACTGCAAATTTTTTCTAAGCTCTATACTAAACATTAAATCTGTTACGAAAAAAGAATTAAACAAAATGAACACAAAACGATCAGCTTTAAAAAAGGAGTCGTAACTCGAAAAACCGAATGAAAAAAGAATGTTAACAACAAATACTTTTTCACACCCAACCCAGTTCTGCGGAATCAGAATCAACGTTGAGTTTAAGCAAGCGAATGAGCCAATTGGAGTAAAGTGACATGCAGATTTAATTTTTTTTTCCACTTATGAAGAATGCAGCTATTGTTTTATTTTCCTTGCTAGCTTGCTAATTAACATTCGTGTCAGTCAGCTATTGGCTCTCACGGTGGCCAATAGTATCTTCCTGCCTATTCATGGCAGCCAGCTATAGGCTCTCACTCTGGCCAGTACAAAATGGCCGCAAACTACATGAAAAGTACCGTAGAAGCATGAACAAATCGATTATTTCCACTATCGATGGCAGTTGGGAAATGCAAAGTCGGCCTTGGCCTTCTCACTAACTTGGAGCATGTGCATGTAAATTTTGGTTCAAATCCGTCGAAAATTCCGGCCATGCATTCGTTACACACACACACACACACACACACACACACACACACACACACACACACACACACACATCCTGGCTTTTATTGATAGAGATAACAGTTCAAGAAAGAAAACTACATATCTGGAATTGTTCTATTATTTCACTATCTGCTGCATAACAAAATTATAAATTTAAAACCATGCTGCAGTAATCAAATCAAAGAAGACTCTGATCTACTCTCTGATATGCAGGATACGAAATGGGCACATGTGTTTTGGATGTGAATTAGAACTATATTCGACAATCAAGAATGTACAATCTCTGACATTGTCAATATTCCGCAGTTCTAATATCATAAATGGTCTATTTGTAAGAATAAAACTATATCGATTAATTTAAATACTTCATCGAAAAAAGGTTTTAGGTTTCATTGACATTAATAGGCCATGTTCCATTCAGAGGTAAATATCAAGCTACGAAATTAATAATTCTACCGCGGAAAAACGCTTTAAGATATGGCATATTGAAGTATAGGGCTCTAGTTCTGATTTATTATTAAACTATTGAATAATAAAAAAAATTAATTTCTTTATGAAATATATCCCCTCGAATTGATGACTAAAATAAATGATTAATAAATATCAATGTATTCCAGATATGATCTGAAAAAACTATTTATATTTGTCTGTATCGATTCGCCGAATGTAATAATCATGCATGAATCTGAGATGAGCAATCCGATCCTCTATTTAATAAAATCCAGGGTTTCAAAAACGATCTTCTATTTAGCTGAAATTCCGCACATTTGAAAATGATGTAACTCAATTTCTTCTACCCTGTTTATTTCGGCCTTTGCTTGTGTTGTACTAAACTACGACTTGTAAATATCAATTGAAATTTATCACAAGGATTCGAGTGATAATCTATTTTGCTGCTTTGCGATGTCTAAATTAGTTCCATTTTAGCGGCATTACCATTAATGAAACACTATGATAATACGTTTAGCAATGTAGAAGTTGATAAAAAAAATTAAAGTAATGTTTAATTGATTTAATTATAAGGAGTAGTATTGTCGATCATAATTAACTTTTACAACACGAATTTGGTTCTTGTTAATTATAGGTCCTTTTCGTCACAAAGAATGTGTCTCTTAGTCTATGACCATGAGCAGAAAGAAGCAGGTTGAAAGAACTATTGACAATACGTCATCAAATAAATAAATCGAGATAGATTTACTTCTACTGCAAAACTAGGAGTTAACAAATCTATTACTCACTATTAACTTCTCATTCAGATTCGGATGGAACGCAAGCGTTATTGCAATTTTCGTAAATAGAAATCATTCACGACACTAAAAAAAAAACATGTTCGTGTCACACTGGGCCTAGTTTTCCCGATTTGGACTCTATCGCCTCGAAATTAACTTCAGATTAGTTGTGATGAAACGGAGGAAAATTAACCCATGAATGTCCTGCCATCTCAAAAATACGACGGCGGGTATTGGTAACAGGACAAGATCCTAGAGCGTACTATCAAAGCGGTTAAAATAACTCAGCGGACAAAAACACAATGGAGAAAATCCGATTCTGTTATCCCAAATCTGGACATAATCTCCGTATCCCAAATAAGTCTTATATATAAAAAAAAATTAACAATGATAATTCAAGGAGGTTTAATTCAAATTTAAATGTTAAATTCAAACAATAATAATAATCTCCAAGATATACACGTATATGTAAAATATTCAATATAGAGACTTCAATAACAAATTGAGACATTAAACGCAGAATCCAATGCATACACTTATTTTATATGAAATTTATGTATACATCATTTTGAATGATAACTAGAATGAATACTGCAACACCCTGCAGTTCCATAGTTAAATTAAAGTAATACGTAGAATACATATAGTTTTACCTCATTATAATATAATATAGCAGGTGAATGATCATTACATCTGATCTTATTGATTAATTTTATGTGAGAATGTGATCTTGCCCACATTTGGCATGAGAAACTGAGATTTTATCACTGTGTTTTTGTCCGCTAAGATTTTGTCCACTGAAGATACTGTCCACTAAATATTATGTCCACTGAATATTATGCCCACTGGGTTTTGTCATTGATTCGTGGGTATTAATGTGTTATAGATAAATGCTTATAATTAATACTGAATTCTTATATCTTCATAAGTTATAAAATATTTTTTATAAATTCTATAATTTATAAAACATTTTATATTATACTTTATAATTAATACATGGTTTTAAGGTGAAGATTAATAAATTAAGTCTAACGATTTACTAGTAAATAAAATAATGTTCATATGAATAAAACGTATAAACCTAATGCACAGTTGAATAAAAAAGATGAAAAGATTAATAATTTCAGATGAACTCAAAACATATGTCGAAAAGTAAAAAAAAAAGATTAGTAATTGACAGTAAAGTTGCGGAGACACCAAAAAGCTAAATCGTAAACGCCAACGGTTAAGTTACATTAAATATCGTGTTAGGATATATCTTTAATTTCCTTAATTTGAAATCATAATTTTTTTATTAGTTTTTTTTTTCTCTTTAAGCTTGCGCAAATAAAATAGTGTTATAGACTTATTCAGAATAAATGACGTTCGACACGAATCTATAATGTTGGAACAATAGCAAAATAACATTACAAAAGCAAATCTGGCTAGAAGTTTTAAATTTGTCTAATGGCTGATATTAGAAACCAAAAAAAATTTTTTAGAAGTAATATGTTTTAAAGAGAGTATGTCACATTTAACGTTTATGTACATATCCTATTTGCTTCGTTTGATGAAGATACCCCAAATTATAAGTGGCAAAATGTTCAAGACAGAAATTACACAACAACATTAATAATGTGATGTTTAGAAATTGCAATGCATATTATAAGAAGTGGTTCAGTAATCATCGTATAAAATAAAATTATGAGTAGATGCAGAAAGGTTCTCCGGATAAATCATTCCACAAAATAATTATGCTGATGTTTGGTACTTAGAATACAGATTTGGGAAGGTGGTTCGGTCTGAGAACATATACTAATCGTCATATGAAAAAATATACGAATAAACACTGAAAGGTATTCAGCCAAAATTATTTCCGAAAGTGAATCCTCCTGATGTTTAGACTTTAAGTTTCTGAAATGTCGTACCGGCTGATTTATTTTAAGTAATACTCCTGTAAAAAAGGAGAAACGGAATCAAAATCTATAATTAAGAAAAAAAAAATATTGTCCAATCCTGCCCGGCCTGACAGGTATGAACTCCACGCATATAACTAAAAAGGAAATTATATTAATATATTTTTCGACTATATCCCAGTAGAAAACAGAGTAAAATGAGGGAGTATAAAAATTTATATAGTCTATAACATAATTATTTTCGATCTATAATATTCTCAAATATTAAGATATAAATCATCCGCATTAAAAAGAGCTTATTAAAAATTTCGCAGCATGTTCAAGAATTGACTCACAGAATACTTCTAAAGTTTTTTTGTTTTTTTTTAAATTTGGTCAGGTTTTAAGAATTTTCTCGGATAGTGGAACATTCAGTACAAAACAAAATGATAAAACTAAAACTGATAAAAAGAATTCTGAAAGATAGTTGAAAAATCTTAGATAATTATGAATAACCGCCCCAAGCTAAGGGTTGAATAACAGGATTAAATCTCTGACTGAGTTGGTCAACCAGTATAAGAAAATGGCAACTCTGAATTCAAAACTGAATTTTAACATCACCTATCGTTCTCTCAGAATAGTTTCAGTATAAAACATAATTTTAGTGTGTGTGCTGAATTAATCTAATTAAGCCTGAGAAGATGTACCCTACTCGTAAATGAGCAGCCATGATGAAGTTGAGAATTCACATTGATTTCCAGTTTGCCTTCATGTCGAAACGGCTCTGATCGTGGTGATGCGGGAAGGGTTAAACGGAGATACTGGAGAAAATTTGTTTTGAGAAAACAGCGAAAAAATTGAGAAAAAAGTCTTAAAGAATTTGTCGAAAATTTACGCAGCAAATATTCTGCACAGGAATGAATAAAGACAAAGTTTGCAAACCATAAATAACTAGTAATTTGCTTGAAATTTATTACGAATTTATCAGAACTTCTGCCTGATCACTCTCGATGGAAACCTGAATTCTTTTCTCATACCTTTTTCGAATGACTTCTGGAGGTTCCCCAGTTTTTCAATTGTTATGTACATCGTAATTACCTCATAATACTCTCAAGACATGTCACGATATTTGATTACATTCGCACTATTCTGAAGCCGATTCCTGATGGGACGGTTTTATCTACTTATTAGACTTTCTTTTCCTCATCTACAGTGACCAAGTTTCAATATATTATACAGTGAATTTTCAAAAGTTAAAGTTATAGCCTATGCATTTCCTTTCTCCATTCTGCATTGAAAATTAATGGATAAATAGAATTATGTGTTTGCTTTTCATGAGTTATTAATGACTTGTTGAATGAGATCACTTATGTTGTTTCGTATAATTATGGATGTTATACTAAAATGAAATTTTAAATTGTTCTATTGACATGACTTTGGAGTGAATATATATGTGTAGGTATTTACCTGAAAACTTCAATTAAAAAAAATATTCTACCAAAATACGTATAAGGAAAACTACATAACTAAGAATATGTGAAAGAAATAAACACGACAAATTTCAGGAGAAAAATCATGGAAATTTACTTTTCTGTCTGTAAAAATAATATTTTAAAATATTATACAAATAATTCGGAGAGCTATCATTATTTTCATTTCAAATATAAAATATGATTATTTATTATTACATTTCTTTTGCTAGAAATGAAGGTTCTAAGCGCATTTAAAACACAATCTATTATGTTTCATTTATTCTGGGTTATTTAAGTTGATTCTAGACTTTTGAGTCCTTCCTTGGAATAAGATGTTTTTAGCATTGCACAAAGTCTCAAAAAGTGGTATGTCAGCAGATGAGGGATGGTGGAACATCAGTTCAAAGAGTATTAGCCATTAAAATATTGTCCAGCTCACTGAAAAGGCGTGGTTCCTGATTATGACGGGGACGTTTGAAAGTACTTGAAATAAAAGTGACCAAAACATGAAGTTTGAAAAGTCTATCCACAATTTGTGATCATTGTTCTCACATATTCATTTGAAAAATATTATGGAATAGCAACGGCATATATTACCAATTGTATTTAAATTGTCTGTTACAGATTATATAATCCTACACACACGCACACACACAGACACACACACACACGCGCGCACACACACACACACACACACGCATATATATATATATATATAATCAAACCTTACCCGTGTGCCCATTAAGATACAGGACATCTCATCGGTTTCCCTTCCATCCCCAACCAAGGCTCTCATACATCCATAATATAATTCCTGTAACGGTGACTTCTTCTGCCATATCTCCTACTATGTCCTCTCTAACGACCGCTCTCTACCATTCTTTCCCAAACAAACCAGTATCCCACTACAAACATAAATAGTCTGAAGAATCCTGCGAATTTAAAAATTAAAATTCGTAGGTGAAAATGATCATTAACTAAAGGTACCTTAAATCAAATTGTAAGAAAATTAGCTATGTTTATTGAAAATAAACATCGAGTGCGCTTTTAAGAATCAGTATTAACATATTTCAAAATCTACTTTGTGACAATATGACTCGCCTGGATTATACTAACGGATTGCAACCCTCATATAATAATAACAATAATAATAATAATAATAATAATAATAATAATAATAATAATAAAATTATAATAATAATGGACCCTCCCGTCAGTTTCGATGTATGAGGATCTGACAATTTCATTGATTCAGTTATGAAATTTACTGCGATAATCTTAAGTGGGGTATTTGGAGAAAGAGTGAGGACTTGTGGGATAAGATCACTGTTAGATTGGATGACATCTTAGATAGAGCTATCGCTTCTTGAAGATGATTTAGAGAAGCAGAGTGAAAAATTCTACTAGTTTCAAGGCTAAGCGCTCAGGGGTGTTATGTGGTATAATTACAGCTGCCAAGTTGCTCTTCAACTTGTCTTTGTGTTTTATCCATTGGCGTTCGCTCTCTCTCTCTATCTCTCTCTCTCTCTCTCTCTCTATATATATATATATATATATATATATATATATATATATATATATATATCTGTAAAAAATATATATATATTGCAAAGGATTACTATCTGTACACACACGCACAGGCAATATATATATATATATTATGAAATGTATTAAATCCGACAAATATTTCAATTTCTCTTTATACTTTTTTATGTATAAACTTACTTGAGATGTTTTTAGGTAAAAAGTATTAAGTACATTTTCCGACGTGACTGTTCGAGAAATGTCCTTGAATGTCTGAGTCATCTGACATTAATCGAACCTGTATCATACACGGGACTATCATTTACTTTGACGTGCTATGACCCTTTAGTTGCAGAGAATTACTGCTTTTAAACGCACTTATTCGCCGATTTTTGACGATCTATTATAACTTCTCTGAAATTTTAGCTTAAAGTAAACAATGATAATACACTATATGAAATGGCTTAAATTCGAAAAATATTTTAAATATTTTCTGCTTATA
>CAHIKZ030000364.1:120000-140000 GCA_903632075.3 Acanthosepion pharaonis | reverse complement strand
ATTCGGACTATTGTCTTCATCTTTGTCGCCATATTTATTACAACGTTTCGGCCGTTTTATGCTCCGGCTTTCTTCAGGTGTTTGAAATGTCGAACATGACCATTTATTTCGCTCGCTGGGGTAGACTGTGATAGTTCCACGTGCCATGTTTAATGGATGTCAGTTATCACTTATCTCCTGTTAATTTCCCTCTGAAAGTTCTCCACTTGCTTAACCGGGTTTTGACCTCACACTCTTTGGGGCCTGCCACTGGATCTAACCAACGCCTTTATCCACTGTGCCACTGTAAACATGGCACGGGGAACGAGAATATTCTATCCCAGTGAACGAAATAAAAGGTTACGTGCCACATTCCAACAGCCGAAACGTTGCAATAAACATGGCGGCAAAGATAAAGACAATAGTTCGAATAATGTAAATAATGTACATAATACCTCATCTCAGAAATATAGATAGATACTTCCAACCCTTGTTAAAATGATTGAATTTCTCCGTAACCTTAGCAAATAATATCAAGAATGTATGTGCTTATAAACTCATTTATAAGGAAGTTATTTCAAAAATCGCTTGAAAATGAAACAGTACTAAGGATTTTAGCGTATTTAGTTTCTGATTTTGAAACATGGTAATTCCTGTGTAGCGAAGGGAAAAATTTTTAAATTAGAAATTTTATAATGTTTATGCTCTACAGAATTGTATTGAGCACATTCTTTTAAAAATAAAAATAATTAATAATGACACTGGCTAATAAATCTTACTGTACTTTCTCTTTATTTTAATACACACACACACACGCACACACATACACACACACGCACACACACGCACACCCACATATATATATATATATATATATCAAGGTGAGATGTGAACGATTACAGTACAATTCCAACTTCGGTAACATATAATTTAGAAGAGGGTTCAATAAAAATTAGAGCAATATTATTTAATTTAGGATATTACACATATGCTATTTTGCATTGATTGGTTATTAATATATTATATGATCATTCTTTAATCAACAGTTACATATCAATTTACCAAATAATTCTCTACGTTTAAATTATTTACTGGTTTCTTTAAAAAGCTATTGATTATATGTAGGATCCTCACAAAGCAATTAGTTGCTTAACATTTTGTTAAATTACCACTCAACCTCATTTTTTCCTGGGAAATGGTATTGTCTAATGTGCATGATTTTTTTATCAATTAACATCCGCTGTAATTTTTTGTAAATTTAGTTTTCTTCGCGTAGTTTAAATTTAACGTAAGATATAATTTACTGGTTGATCTGAGCAAAGCCTTTAAAATTATAAGTTAATTTTACTTTTTTTTTCGTAAAAAGACGTTCTATTTTACTTTTAAATTTAAATAAAACGACAGAAAATCACCAGTAATTTAGAATCGCCTGATGAGATCCATTGATACGCATCGAAACTTGACTGCACTGCAAGTGTATATAAATTTTAACATGTTTTCGGTGTAATACACACACACACACACACACACACACACACACACACATATATATATATATATATATATATATGTATAAAATAATCTATAATTCATTTAAGCCATAAAACATATATGATAAATGCTAATGGGGAGGTCGAAAGTGCTCGGACCTGCAGATTATTTGGACAGTTTTGACACGCATTATATTCAGAAAAGATATCACTTGTACGAATGGAAGAAAATTGAATATAAATTGTTAATGCATAGAGTTTTATCATTCCTCTTCTATTAAATTTATTAAACTTCTGCATATAATAATATATATAGAGGAGATTATTTTTATAAAATAGATATTAATTTTGATTTCTTTATACAATATAAGTATATCTTATTTTAACACATATTTATTAACTTTTGAAATATATATATATATATACATGTTAAGAAATGGACAAGGTCCGACAAATTATTTATTAAAGACATTTTTATGTTTAACTTTGTTATTTATAGATACAAGTATTTAAGCAAATGCTCTGTTTATGATAAACAGTATTAAATAACATTTACCGGCCTGAATGTCCGAGAAATTTTCATAGAAAACATTCGTTCTTTGACAGGATTCGAACCTGCATCCTATACGGAACCGTCATATACGCTGACGTGCCTTACCTCTAGGCTACAAAGAACCTTACGGTATCGAATTATATATTTATTTATTTATTTATTTATTTATTAAATAAAGACATTTTTATGTTTAACGTTGTTATTTATAGATAAAAGTATTTAAGCAAATGCTCTGTTTATGATAAACAGTATTAAATAACATTTACCGGCATGAATGTCCGAGAAATTTTCATAGAAAATATTCGTTCTTTGACAGGATTCGAACCTGCATCCTATACGGAACCGTCATATACGCTGACGTGCCTTACCTCAAGGCTACAAAGAACCTTACGGTAGACAAGGTCGAATTTACTGTTTATAAACTTCAATCTTCCATGAATCTCGTACATTCATAACTGCTCTGGCGTATCGAATGTAAACAAATGACGTCATATGTTAAGAAATGGACAAGGTCCGACAATTTATTTATTAAAGACGTTGTTATTTATAGATACAAGTATTTAAGCAAATGCTCTGTTTATGATAAACAGTATTAAATAACATTTACCGGCCTGAATGTCCGAGAAATTTTCATAGAAAACATTCGTTCTTTGACAGGATTCGAACCTGCATCCTATACGGAACCGTCATATACGCTGACGTGCCTTACCTCAAGGCTACAAAGAACCTTACGGTAGACAAGGTCGAATTTACTGTTTATAAACTTCAATCTTCGATTCAGGCCGGTAAATGTTATTTAATACTGTTTATCATAAACAGAGCATTTGCTTAAATACTTGTATCTATAAATAACAACGTTAAACATAAAAATGTCGACCTGCTTTAATGCAAAGCTCTTCATCAAAATGAATGGATCTCTCCGGCTGATTGTTATTTGTTTAAATGTTTACATTTGTAAAAGCAATACGCTAGATTTAGCTGCCCCATTCTGTCGAATGAAGATAGCTCAGTGGTATAAAATCTTACAGCAATTCGGTTTTGTTTCAATCCTGGCTTGAGGCATCCAGATGTCTAGTTTGCACTGAAAAGCTGTCATACAGATAAACAGTACTGTCTGCGAATGATAATATGATACTACATTTCAAATGTTTCAACCTCTCTCTCTCTCTCTATATATATATATATATATATATATATATATATATATATATTGAGTGTGGGGGATTCCTCATTGCATATAGGATATAGCAAAAAATTATGTAAACACATTTATACCACCCAATTCACTATATATAAGTTGTCTTTTGTTTTCTTTACCTGTTTAACTTTTTCAAATAAATGAGTGAAAGGAAACAGTATCAATGAAAATGTATTTTAGCTTTAAATACAACTCGAAATCCTAAAAGGTTGCTGAAACATTAACTATTCTACCGGCATCTTTCCCAAAGACAAACAAACGTCCAGGAATTCCAGCAGAGAAGAGAAGACCTGTTTGACTTTTAGCATCAATCTCAAAGAAGAAAAAAAGAACAGATTGCGTAGAGGTTCCTCAGGCAGGTCTTTCAAATTCGAATGTCCGTCGTATTTAAAATCGATCCCAATAGAAAACGATTTTATTGCATCATTAATTCTTAGCAACAATGAAGATATTCCTGTTGGACATGATATCAGCTCTTCACTGATGATAGCATGACTTTCAGAGACACCAGTTGAACAGTGGACATTAATTCTTCGCGCCATGAACAAACAACACTTATTTTATTTTTTAATGAGAAAAGGAGATCAATTGCATTCTACCATATCAGGATAACCAACAAAATAACATCGACAAATAAAATCGTAATCATTAAAGAAAGAGTTTGGTTATGCATGTAAATCCGATTTTCCAGCAATATCGGAAGAAGATATGTCACCAGTTAGAATATATCAAAATTCACATCCATTATTCATTTGAATTATAAAGATGTTGAACATAGGCTGCGTTAGGGCTATTTTTGTCCAACATTTTTCTGCCTACCGTCCGGTTGATGCTAGACTCCTTGGGAGCAACCCGCTTCGCCTAATTGACATCATGTCTTCGACTGACTTGATTTGGACCGAATACAACGAATCGAAAGCTGCATTTACTTCAAGGAAAGTCGGATCATCGAGTCGTGCTAAAAATCTTTTCTCGTCAGAGTCCAGCTTGAAAATTTCCAAATCTACATCCGTCCGTGCACGGAATACTGCTGCCATATATATAATATGGTTCTCCTGTTATTTATCTTGAAGTCGTTGACAGAATTCGAAGAAGGGTCTGTAATCTGGTCGATCCTAACTTGGCATTTCCACTGCCATCACTTTCTCATCGAACTGACGTGGCTTCCCTCTGTCTTTTCTACAAATATTTTCACGGCAACTGCACAGACAATCTTTTTCTCCTGGTGTCACGATTACACGAACTTAAGCGTGCTACGAGATTCACATCTACGTCCCACCCGTTTACTCTTGAAATAGCTAAATTCAACCGCCATTTCTACAGTACAACAATTCCTTTCTGGAACTTCCCCACTTTAGAACCCGCTTCTGATTACATGATTCCTTGATAAGTAAAATATTCAAAAAATTAAATGCAATGTCAATCGCCATCTTCTGACTTGATGAAAAATTAGAAGAAAAAATAAAAACATCAGATTTCGACTTTCGTATAGATGTCAAGAGTAGCGACCAACGCATTATAAATATCTAAATCCCCATCTGTAATCAACCGCTTCCTCAGATCAGTGACTAAAAACGGCTTCGGGCGAATGAACAATGCTGGTTTTCGAGAGGACCATACGTCTTCAAATCTCGTGAAATATCTCTCTATTATCAATAACAATTTGTAACAAATGTCTGAAACCTCATCCCATGCGGATTTTCAACAGCATCTACAACTAAAATAAGGACATGTCATTCAAAGTGAAAAGTAATGATATAATAAATTGGACAACTTTCCTGATTACTGCCAAAAAAGGCTAGGAAGGAAGCCCCCATCGATAACAGAATGATCGTTTGGAGCGTAATTAAGAAAACTATTTTCAGAAAAAGTGTTACCAATTTCTAGCGAGAGTAATATGAATAATAACAATTAGTCAGCTAAATAGTTCAGAATATTTCCACATAAGGAAACAGCTAAACTCAATATGACTCTATTAAAAACAATTTATATGTAAATATTCAGAGCATGTATATATATTTTTTAACAATGTACATCGTATTACCTAAGATGAACATTGATATTTAAACGAAACGGCTACAAAAGAAGAGCAACGTATAGTATATATAATTTAATTCAACCCCCCTAACATATGTTTATATAGGAGTATGTAGGTAATAAAGGATAACCTTATTTCCACATTTTATTCGGAAATTTCGAAGGAAATTATAGGTAGCACTATATTATAAACTCCAATACGAGTCAAGCATATATAATTTTTTGCTGAGGTTAACGTTTTCTAAAGAATAAATGGTTTCGGATATATTACTTTTTCATATTTTATTTTTTAGCCCCGTGTCATGTCAGCAGTTCATTTTCTTTCCGTATTAGATAATATTTAAAAAAAAAAATAAAGTATATTAATTTTTTATCGACAGCCTACCATCATGCTGTATGTTCTTCTGAAATATCTATCTCTAAATATATTTATTTTGATTATATACACACAAGCACACATATATACACATATCATATATATATATATATATATATATATATATATATATATATATATATATATATAGATAGATAGATAGATAGATAGATAGATAGATAATATTAGTGGTAAATATACACATACATATGCAAAATATATAGATATATATACATAGGTGCATACACATATATGTATATTTTTAGAATAAATAATTCTGAGAGGATAGTATCCAGGAAGAACTCAATGTCCAGCACAGATTAAGGATATAATAAAAAGGCTTAAACAATACTATTCCATGTTTAGTGTTTAAGCCTTTTTTTATATATATATATATATATATATATATATATATATATATGTGTGTGTGTGTGTGTGTGCGTGTGTGTGTGTGCGTGTGTGTGTGCGTGTGTGTGTATTAATAATAAAAGTATTCGTAATCCCTATGGAATTTACAATTTACATTCTTTGAGAGCTCTATGTGAAAAGACAGTGCAAAAATTATTATATAATCACAAACACACACTTAAAGGCGATAATTGTTATTTTATTTCATTGAAGTCGATAAAAAAACAGTTTCAATTCCTCAGAACTGTAAACCAGATGAAAATGGAAAAAAATACATTGTGGAACTATTTACGAGGCAGAAAAGGAAAAGAAAGAAAAGAAGACAGACAGAAAGGCGAGACGAATCGTGGTTGATCAGCAGAACACACAAACGGCTAAGAGACAATGGATATATTGATAAGTAACAAATGGCGAAAGGGTGTCATTACAATGACAGGGAAATTCTGAGTAAAAAGAAAGGGCAAAAGAAAGAATCAGATGTGTTTTGATAACGGCTGTGTTATCTAGGGGTACGTAAGCAAACTGGTGGTCGACTGGCCAAAGAAAATCCAATTGAAAACGTTAATTTTGATAATTGACAAAACACAGGTGTAACTACAGAGCTTTGGGTAGATATGGAAAAATTAATCGCGACACACACAAAGTAACTACACTGACCGATTTTCTTGCTGCAGAACATCTTTATGCCTGCGATAATAAAATTATGTTATCAAGAAATGTTCGCCAAAAAAAGTCCAATTGAAAACGTTAATTTTGATAATTGACAAAACACAGGTGTAACTACAGGGCTTTGGGTAGATATGGAAAAATTAATCGCGACACACACGAAGTAACTACACTGACCGATTTTCTTGCCGCAGAACATCCTTGGCCTCCGATAATAAAATTATATTATCAGAAATATGTACCGAAAGAAAATGAATGGGGACCCAGAAGTGTTTTTTCTTCTTTCTTCGAAGCGACAGACTGACTGAAACTTTGGAGATGTTTCTTTTTTGAGGCCGTGTTAAGAAGACCACCCATTCTGATAATTAGCGATAAAATACCTGAAAAAACCACGTGTAAAACAAGAGTTATGACCGCCATTGTCATATTGTTCCGTTTTGCGGCTAGAAAAATGATAACGGCGTTTAAGAGGAAGAAAAGGGAAAGAGAAAAGATATTTTGTTTTAGTTAAGCGAGATATTTTTTTTTTCTTCCTGAAACAAAGCCGCGGATTCGTCCACGCCCGACTAAGACATCATTGGTCAAGTGGTGATCACGTGACGCACGAAGGAGGAGGAAAGATAATTTTTTTTTGGTTAAGCAAGATATTTTTTTCCTCCTGAAACAAAGCCGTTGATTCGTCCACGCCCGACTAAGACTTCATTGGTCGAGTGGTGATCACGTGACGCACGAAGGAGGCTGTCGACGCCTCATCCAGAGTATAGGTATGAGAAGCTGCTACAAAGAAGTGGGGAGGGCAGTTCACGCCCTCTGAAGTATGGTGAGAAGGTGGGAGTGAGGAAAGGTTCCCAAAAATGGAAAAGAGTGGAAAATCCCTAACCAGAAATAAAAGAGGTGGATATGTAATTAGAATTATCGAGGAACCCCCGGCGCCGACAGACCCATCCCGGTTTTGGTCGGCGTCAATAAAAGCGAAACCCCTACGAGCAGAAATCAGTTCGGGCTCCAGCAGTTTCCAGAGTTGAGTTCCAGAGTTGAGTTCCAGCAGTTCCAGTGAGTTCAGCTGACCAAGATTCACGCAAATTCCGGACTCCTCTTCAACCCAAGAACAATTATTTTGAAGAGCGACTTAGATCCAGACCACCGAAATAAGTTTTTTTTTTTCGACTTTCGTCCAAAGACACACCGAAACACCAATTTCTTAGAGAGCAAACAACTTGAAGCGTTAAAACTTGCCTAACGGAAAACGACGTGTCACAATCCACAGAACGGGTCGGAAGATAGATGCAGTCCTATGTATCGAAGAAGTTTGTTACCTTTTTCTTTGATACTTTGAACTTTTTGAGTTTTCATTTTCTTTTCTTTTATGCATATTTGTGTGGTATCACCCCCGTTAAACTCAGTTTGCATTACGGCCCCGACTACTGATTGATCTCGTCTGCCTAAGATCAATTCACAACTTGGGTAGGCAGACTGGAGATCAATGCAGTTACCTTAGTAACCAGGCGTTGGAAGCGAGTTGGGAACGACGTGGCTGATATCAAATCTAAACAGATTCCCACCCGAATCACCAAAAGGTTAGATCGTCACATTTGGGTGCCGCGACCGATACCAAGCCAGTTGGTCGTCACAGGACGAGACAACAAGACTGATGCGACAGGCGGACGTCACGTTTGGAGCAGCGACATCCGAAGGGAGCAGCGAGGAGCGAACAGCTGGCGCCGCGGCGAGGACGTCACAATTGGTGCTGTTTGGGGACGTCACAACTGGTGCCGTGGTAGATCAGGATAGAACGTCACTGTTGGCGCTGCGACCAGGGGACGACGTCACACATTATGTTTAAAAATTAAGAATAGTGATTTCCTATTGAGAGAGTCGGGGAATGAAAGTTGTTAATTATCTCTGTGCAGGAAGGGGGGAAGTTAATGGAGTGTCGTCTCAGTTGTATTAACACCTGGGTGACCTAATTTAACATTCGATTTGTTGACAAAGACCGTTACATTAAATGGCAATTGAGGATACATTTAATTAAAGATTTTAATTGTAAAGTCGAAATTCTTTCTGGATCCTACTTCTGTTAAGATTTTGACACATATATATTCTACTTCAAATACCTGACATGATTTATATTATAAATAGTGATTAGTTAAAAACATTCAAAAAATATATTCAGAATATATCTAAAGATTTCAATTTACACGTACAAAAGATTCATTCAAAATGAACTAAATATATATATATCATACTTATTATAAAACCCAGGTTGTGTGTGTGTATGTGTCTGTACGTTTATATATTGGATCGGATTTCCTACATTTGTCAACCGATTTAAACAAAACTTCACAGAACTACGTTAAGTTACCTTGAGGTGGTTCTGACAGCGCCAAAAATTGGAAAAACACAATTGTTTTTGCACGAATTCAATTTGAAAACACGATTAAGAGGCATCGCGAGAATGAAAGGGGGACAACTCATATCAAGTTATATTTATAAAACCCATGTTGTGTGTGTTTGTGTGTGTGTGTGTGTTCGTTTATATATGGGATCGGATTTCCTACATTTTTCAACCGATTTCAAAGAGACTTCACTTTTGGCAGGTAGTGTTTCTTATTGTCTTGCACACTTGTTTCTTTATTTTTACATTCAGGATGCTGTAAAAATTCCATTTCCAAGACAATTGTTTATAATAAAGTTCTATTCAAGACTCATAACGATTGAAAATAATGTTTTTGTTTGGGTTTGGGTTTGACCAATTCGTAAAAAGAAAATAACAAAACAAAACAAAACAAAAACTAATTAAGACATGCGTGTCCGTCAACCTTAAACAATAATCTTTGTCAATTTTATTTTTCAGTCTTTATGATGGTCGATACTTGATCTATCTCTTACTGTTACATCCCCGGGCAACGTCGGGCTCCACTGCTATTATATAATAAACGTACGAAGAGAATAATTTCATATATGTTTTATTTTCAGGTATTATCCAATATGTAAATACAATATTACAAAGACACCGACACACGGAACCTCACCCCATAATACGCATCTATATATATATATATATATATATATATATATATATATATATATATATATATATATAGATCCCCATATACGTATTTATACGTTACCTACTACATGCATAACCATATATATATATATATATATATATATATATACACAACACACGTACGCATGTAAAAGTGTAATATATATATATATATTTATATTTATATATATATATATATATATATATATATATATATATATATATATACACCAACACACGTACGCATGTAAAGTGTAATATATATATATATATATTACATGAATCATTCATACAAAAAACATAGATATTGAAGTTAACTTCTATAGCTTTTTTTATTAATGTTTCATGTAATGTCAATTGAACTGCACCACATACTTGATATATATATATATATATATATATATATATATATATATATATATATATATATATGAATGAAGAAATACAGTAAGCGTGTTATTTGACCCATAATTGGGGTAAAGGAAATATATATATGTATTTCTCAATATTTTTTCAGTCAAAGAGAGAGCAAATAACTTGAGGGAAATCTGGACTCAACTCACCTATACTTTTTTTCCAGGCCAGTAACTGATGCTATCAGTACATCTATTATTATCGCATTAAAAGATTTGCATCATTGATTCATCAAACTTTTGTAATCATTTAATGTTTTTGCTTTTTCGATGTTTTCAGAGAAAGCAGAAAAACTTCGGTGTTGAATTGGTTAGCGCTGTCAAAATGGTAACGATTATGAATCAGTTATGGAAATGAAAGTAAAAAGAGAAATTATTTCATTTGTTGCCTGTAATCCCTTGGCTGACTCTAAAAGTCATTTCTGACTCATCATTTGAAAAGAAAGCATCTAATGTGTAATGAACTTGTCAACAAATGAACGCTATACACAAGTTTAAATAAATGATCCATCGGGAAATGAGTATAAGATCAGTAAATCGAAAGAGAATAACCGAACCGCAGAGACAATTATTTCTGAAGGAAAACGTTCTGTACCGAATCCTCACCGTGCTGTACCGAATCCACACCGTTTTGTACCGAATACTTACCGTGCTGTACCGAAGTCTCACTGAGCAGTAAGGAACCCATACCGTACTGCACCGAATCCTCATCGTGATGTACGGAAACATTTCGTGATGTACCGAATCCTCACCATGGTCCCCGAATTCTTACCGTTCTTTTCCGAATCCTCACCTTGCTGTACCGAATCCCCAACGTGATGTACCGAATCCCCAACGTGATGTACCGAATCCCCAACGTGATGTACCGAATCCCCAACGTGATGTACCGAACGCACTCCGTGCTGATCCAATCCTTCCGCGCTGTACCCAATCCACACGAAGCTGTACGGAATACTCACAGTGTATTGGAAGTGAAAAAACATAATGAAAAAAATATTTTAATCGTCCCACCACTTGTATTTGTTAACCAATTTTAAATGAAATTCTATAGGCGAAGCAATTTAATTGAAGTTTATCGTGCTGACACCTGTATTTAGGACGAATGTGCAAATGTAATTTTTATAGATGAAGCAATTTAATTAAATTTTATCGTGCTGACACCTGTATTTAGGACGAATTTGTAAAAGCAATTTTAATAGATGAAGCAATTTAATTAAATTTTATCGTGCTGACACCTGTATTTAGGACGAATGTTTAAAAGTAATTTTTATAGATGAAGCAATATAATTGTATTTTATCGTGCTGACACCTGTATTTAGGAAGAATATGTAAAAGTAATTTTTATAGGTGAGCAATTTAATTGAATTGTATCATGCTGACACCTGTATTTAGGACGAATGTTTAAAAGTAATTTTTATAGATGAAGCAATTTAATTGAATTTTATCGTGCTGACACCTGTATTTAGGCCGAATATGTAAAAGTAATTTTTATATGTGAGCAATTTATTTGTATTTTATCGTGCTGACACCTGTATTTAGGACGAATGTTTAAAAGTATTTTTTATAGGTGAAGCAATTTATTTGTATTTTATCTTACCGACACCTGTATTTAAGACGAATGCGTACAAGTAATTTTTATAGGGGAAGCCATTGAATTGAATTTTATTGTGCTGACACCTGCATTTAGGACGAATGAGTAAACGTAAATTTTATAGGAAAAACAATTTACTTGAATTGAAAAATGTCGACACGTGTATGTACTACGAATGTTAATAATAACTTGTGCAATCGAAGCAATTTAACTGAATTGAATCGTGCCGAAACCTGTATCCAGTAGAGGATGTGTAAAAGTAACTTTTATAGGAGAATCGATTTAATTGAATTTAATCGAACCGACATTTGTATTTAGTCCGAATGTGTAAAAGTATGTTTTAGAGAGGAAGGGATTTAATTAAATTTTAAAGTTCTGATAGTTCTATTTAATTCGCTGGTGTAAAAAAAAAGTAGCTATTATAGAAAAAGCAACAAAATTACCATGGAAACACTCGATCGATATATCATATTCGGATTTCGTTTAACCTATATTTACATTTCAACTGATCTACAAATATCGCAACAACAAACAGGAAGTTAGTGTCAAGTTTCAGATCATATATTCTTGTAAATAGAATGGTAATCATTTATTGTTAAATGTCACGAAAGAATTTTTATTCATTACTTTTATTTTTATATATTTTTTCGTCTACACTATCCGAAACAATGAAACTGTAAATCATTTTCTCTTATATGCTGAATCCTGAACATTGTCTACATCCAATATTTTACTTTTCCCTTCTCTAGTTCTTTGTCCCGGGAACTTGAGACTAACAAGACGTATACATAGCATTCTCCTTTATTAGATAAAGGAGAACATGATGGAATATTCTGTCATTCTCATTGTGTTGTGGAACTTCAAGGGCTGGAATTCCAGGCACCGAAGATAATGAGTTTTCTTTGTGACAACGTACTTGCGATTGGACTGTAATCGGTCGAGCGTAAGTTCAGATATGTCTGTATTAATTTCGAATTTCACGCGGCGTCATTTGAAGTTAACGCCGGCGCGCTCGGGGTGAAGAGAAATGTGCAATTTAGGGAAACTCCTGTGTAAATAATATCATTGAACAAACCATTAGAATATCTTGACGAGAAGTATGGTATCAGATGATGGGTTTTCGGAATATCAAGGATTTCTTTTAATGTCTTGCTTGATATGAACCAATGATTTGTGTTTTAACATCAGCCATTTTTTTTAAATAATCGTTTATCATAAATTTATAAACAACTTATTTTGTACTATTCATTGGCAGTTGTGAATCAATCAATTTTGTTTTATTCTGCATGCATGTTTGTATTTTTGTGAATGTCTGTCATGTTCTTTTTTCTTACTAAATATTAACCTAATCCAAGGCCCTAGAACCATACATTTTAGAGGATTACTGGGTGGGATGTTTGCATCGATGTAAGAGGACAGAGTAAGTAGAGATTATGAAGACCTACAGGATAATTAAATGTTGATGCTAGTCTGGAAGTGGTTAAGACTCTAGTGATTGGGGAAGCATCCTCTCGGGAGTATGTCGGAGAAAGTAGCAGTTATAGAGAATAAAATGGTTTACTTCAAAGCAGAAGAAAATGAGTGCGATTCGACTTTGTGTATGTGATATAGTGGTTCCTAGCTATAATACTGTGAACAGGTAGCAAAATGTAATGTAGCTTGTCTGGATATTTTTCATGGAAATGGCGGTAGAGTAGCGAATGGCGTGTTAAGTATCGTCTATGGGGAAGTGGTCGCTCATAATAAGTCATCGCACACAAGGCCGCTTAAATGTATTTGAACACCGTCAAAACCTGGATATCGATGTTTCGGCAGCCCCAGTTCAGGCACATATAATTGTTTAAATACAACACTCAATTAAATGTAGTGAGGAGAGTTTAATATATAATGGCGTACTAACATATATACTGGGAAAGAGAGCTGTGTCAGATTGAAATTATAATTATAACGTGTCATTCAAATCGGAAATAACATCCAACTATTCGTCTCTGCAGATTTGCTGTAGAAAAATACAACTTTCTGACAAATCTTTAAAAAGCTATTCGAATTATAACTTTGTACATCTTTCTTCATCATCTGTGAATTCACATGCATTCTTGAGAAATATAGTGTATTGGTTTCTCGGTGCCTTCTCAATGTGTTATCATTCCTTCATTTGGACTTGTTGTTAGCAACGGTTAGACATACGTAACCTGACTTTTTGTCCATCACTGGAGGGAGAAAGCAAGGTTTCACAACTTTCAAACGGGCATTTATAATAAAATGAAAACAACAGACAAGCGCCGAATTCGACTATTCTTTTCAATTTCTGTGCCAATATCTGTTCTTCTTCCTCTATATGTGCCGACGAACATACGGATATAGACGAACACGGCTCTCCACAATTTCCTATCCTTTGTAACTCTTAATAAATGTCGTATTTTTGTTATTTCTCCTAAAATTTTTCTAGACATCGATTTACTGAAGCTCACTGAGTATGTCATGTGATGTTTTCCGCTGTCCTCCTTGCCTTCCATCTAACTTTAGAGTATCGGTTTTTCCATGCCCTCTTTCCTCATTATGAACCCTAGAAATTTCAACGGCTTATAAGCTTCAGTTTCCTTTTGTTTCCGTTTTCTCCTTACTCACATATTCTGTTCATGGTAACCACGGCATCCTACTGTACATTACGCAAAATTGCTCTCGTTGACAGCAATTAAATACATTACATTTCTCTTTTAATTGAGATTAGAAAAGTTTGGATTTGAATTTTATCATGTACGTATGTCTTGTAATTTAACATACTTTTACATCTTTATTCTGAAAATGATTATAAAGACCTGTAATTGTTAATACATAATCACTGAAATTGTTTTTGATTAATATATTCATTTTCGCTGCAAATTTTGAAATCATCATTTCAGTAAGAGGTTACAGAACAGAAATAACGACTTCATATCTTTCACAGCCGTATTTGTCCGTTCCTGACCCTAGATTCAAGTTCTCACATACATTCTTCTTTACTGGTTTACTTATGGGGGATTCATTCACATTATAGCAACAGAAATTAGGCTTGTGTTCAGGGAGATAAAAGCATACATGACAGGAAATAAACGTACACAAGTAACAAAAAAAGCATGGCAAATTACATGTAAATCTCATACAATTTATTTATATATATATGTGTTTTGGTGTGTGTATTTTAACTTACAAATGTTTTATGGTACATGTGATAAAAGAGAGAATTTACGCCATAATATTACAAGTATACAAGATATATCTTCAAGAGAATTTGGACACATGTTGTCCGTAAGAAGGTGTGTGGGTTAGAGATTGAATTTAACGTCTTTTGCTGGAATGTCCGTATTTCCGGCAGGAATATTTTTTTTTGTATGCCGGCAGTATTTTTATTAATTTTAATATTTAATCAATTTATTTTATACAAAGTTTTTATGTTATTTTCTTATTTTATTTTATTTATAATTTTCATTATTATCATTTTATATGTTATTTTTATTTACTTATAATAACAATGATAATATTCCTACACATTAAAAAATATATGGTTACTAATCACGAACAATAAATATCGTTTTTTCGTTAGAACTTGACAATTTTACAAGACATTTCTTTCAAAGTAGTCAGATGTTTAATTCTACGTGCAATTAGATTTTAAGAATGTTTAAAAATTTCTCCCAAAGAAAGTTAAGCTCCAAAATATCTATATTTTTTATACAGTTATGAAAAGGATACAAACATGATGTAAATTAAGAAAGAAAAAAGTGAGTGGAAGCCAAAACAAAAGAATCTTTAGAAGAAAAAGGGAGAGAATAGTAAGATAAAGGAATGAATCAAAATTATGGCGACGTCAATGAAAAAGTGGTTATTGTTTGAGAAAGTAAGGAGAGGAAAAAATAATGAGAAATGCCAAATTAATTTTATGCAAAATGAAAAAAATAATTCTAATTAAGAGAAATCCCCAAATATAAGAATTAAAAATAGAAAAGTTAAAATAAAAGGGAAGAAAATGTGAAACATTAAAAACAAAACGAGGAGTCTGTAAGTAAAGAGATTCAAATGTGAATGAAGACAGCTTTTATAAGAAAGCGGTCGGCGGTAAGCAAAATTTATTCATGTCACAGTTGTAATCGGTTACATGGTAACACATTTATCGTTATTTGAAAAAATTATATATATATATATATATATATATATATATATATATATATATATATATATATATATATATATGCGGAAATTATTGGAAAGCACACAATATTAGTGATAGAGCTAACAAATTTAGTAGGAATGATGTGAGTTTGCACTCTGGGAATCCCATTCTCTGCGCTCGTCAGTCAAACCCTATATGTATATATATCGCTCGCTCGACTCTTTCGTCGAATCCGACGTATGGGGGGTCAAGCAGATCAGTTCCCAGGAAAACCCCAGCCCGAGAACAGCATATGAGAATTGATTATAGTGGTGAAGGTTTCGTGCAGGACCATCCACACTTTTTGAAGGGCCGAATTTTGAGAAATCGGAGAGCCTATATATATGTATATATATAAATATGTGTGTGTGTGTGTATGCGTGTGTGTGTGTTTGTGTGTGTGTGTGGGAAGCAACAATTCTTTTAAATATATTTCGTTAAATATGGCAGAAAAATTATGATTTAATTTATTTTATTTAGTTTTTCCAGCGTTCTTACGTTTTTCATTTTGGAGGATGTACACACATGCACACTCTCACACACACACATTTATATATTTCTTTATATATATACTTACATTTATATATACATACATATATATATATATATATATATATATATATATATATATATATATATATATATATATTCAATACACACACACACACACACACACACACACATATATATATATATATATATATATATATATATATATATATATATATATATATATATATATATATGTGTGTGTGTGTGTGTGTGTGTGCGTAGGATTTAGATTAGACAAGTTTGGTTTTGTCATTTAATCTTATCATGTAAATATATGTTTGTAATTTAACATATTTTTCATCTACTGAAAAATACGCTGAGAAATCTTTAGAAATGTACGAAATGAAAATGGTGTCAACGGGAAATCAATAGAACGAAAAAAAAAGCAAATTATTTTGAAAAGCAAGAAAGTAATGAAAGTAAAAGAAGAAGCAAACAAAGAATATGGAAATGTGGCAACAGGAACTCATTTAATATTTACATGGATTTCTTTCTCAAAATTTAATAAGAATTTCTCTCTTTGTCACACCCTTTTTCGTACTCTCTATTTCTCTTTTTCTTTCCGATCCTAAGTACGTCCGATTTCTTGTTAGAGGTGAAAAATTCCCATTTTTTTATGACAATATACTAAGTCTTCCTATGGAAATAAAACATTTCTCTCTCGTACGATTTCCTGCATCGGATAATATCGACATAATATGAAGATGTGTGAAGTATTATTTTTTCTTTTTAAATATATTTAAGACAACAGATTGTATATGATGCAAATATTCACTAATAAACTAATCGTTTCTCGGAATTTAAAACCGACTTCAATTATCTTTCAAATGCTTCTATGAAATCGACGTAATAATATATGCATAAATTGCATGCATTATTATTACAAATATTTCCGGTAATTTGGATACCTACTAACCGGAAATATATATATATATATATATATATATATATATATATATATATATATATATATATTTAAAGTTAAGAGTAATAATTAAGTAATAAAGGCTGAATAATAATAGATGAAATTTAAATAAAGAAAATAGGAAGAAAACATTAACATGAAAATCTGCCTAGAATTTTGTCATTCACTAGACAAATTGAAGATCATAGTTAAACCCGGATTACTGTAGCTAATAATCTTATTCAAATCGATGACCTAATAAGACCTGGGGGATAGCAACATCTTTTTGAAAGTAAGGTTCACCGTGTACAGCAGAATGTTATATTAAGGGGCAGTTTATACGGATAGGAATTGAAGATAATTATTAACTCTACATTTGAACATGTTAGGGTTGTAGTGATCGGGGAAAGATCTTTCTGAAAGTCTGTTCCACAGTGCAGCGTTTTGGGAAAGAAACTGTTCGACGGTAAGTTATTTCTCACCGACTGAATACAGAGGGAATGTCGATGGTTACTACAATTTAAGTGGAACCAAGAAATAGTGAAATATTTATTCAAGCTACCAAGTGTAATTCCTATAAAAAAACCTACTACTAAGACATTACACTATATTATTGAACTATATACTTAGTTCATGACATAAAAACTGAATACACTTGTAAAAATAGAATACGTGGATTTAACACATCACAAGAAATATTTAAATAAAATTCTCACTTAAAATTTTGAAAAACTTATCGTTGCGTCTTAAAAAAAAAAAAAAAACTTATCGTTTGCACGTTCCGAGATCTTACACAACCGTCAATAATAGCAGATATTCAAAAAACATCTTTCGGTCGACATACAGGTATATCGTCTCAAGTTTTTGATTTTATAAGGAAAAAAAAACACATGCCTGATGATGAATAGAAGACTATTCGTAAGTACTAGCATTTTAACATCAAATAAACTGAAAACTACAGACAAGTTTATTGACGAGGATCAAACTCGCACTATGGATGAACAGGATTTTAATGCATATATTATGTTTTCTAGCGATGGATGTCGCCAATAATCGCATTAATACTTCTGATTGATTCTATGTGTGATTATTTCTTTATATATATATATATATATATATATATATATATATATATATATATATATATATATATATATGTAAGTTTACAAGAGGATAGAATTCGGGTAGAGCTCAATGTCCAAGGTTCAATAACTTATATTCCATGGTTATAATTTATTACATCGGAATCGTAATCACAATCCAATTCATTAGAACTAAATCTTCAAAAAAACTTTGAATTTGCAGGTCTGATCACTTCGATCGTGATTACGATCCCAATATAATAAAGTACATTACAATGAATTAAATATTAAATTATATAACAAGGATTATTTATTATTTAATTTATTGCAATGTACTTCCAATCCCTCATGTTTGCTTATGTAAGCCGAAAGCTTAGACAGGAATAACATTAAAAACATATATCATCATGGTGTTTTTCTTTCGTGTTTCACTCATAATGCTAAAAAAGATTATTCGACAATATAAAATGAATTTACTTAAAAATAAATATACAAAACTGGTCTATATTATTTAATAAAACATTCATTAATGAAAGAATCCTGCCTAAATACACAATATATATATATATATATATATATATATATATATATATATGTGTGTGTGTGTGTGTGTGTGTGTGTGTGTGTGTGTGTGTGTATATATATATATATATGGTAGGAACACCAAAATTATCCAAATCGTGTAAGAGCATGGGATAATTGTCCATGCCAGAAAATTTTTAATATAAAAAAAAAAAAACACGAAACTAAAGGGGTATGATTTTCCAAGGCTTTTTATTAAGATATTTAGACACTTTGGCAGCATTTGTCGGGAGAAACACAGAAAAACCTTTGCGTTATTTAGCTAGAGGGGGAACAGTGTAAAATCATATTGTGTCAGCCTCAATGTCTTACCAACTGAACAAAGGTGAGAGGAAAAAGATAGTCCAAGTCTTCTGTAATGGTACCAACATTCATATTCTGGCTTTCATCTTCAATATTCATTCATGAACCATAAAAAGACCGGTGAACAATTTTTAAAAAGTGGAAGCAATAGAGAGGAAAACTTCATCAGGAGATAAAATAAGCAAGTGGGGGGGGGTCATCATTTCAACCAATAGCTAAATACATTCTTATTGTTCAAAGTAGAGTTCAATAGTGTTATAAAAACCTCGGAAAATTCCAGTAAGATATCTTTAATCATTTCTCTATTTATACAATGTTTCAAAACTAACTTGTAACTTTCCAAACTTGAAAATATTTAGTTATTACTGTTTTATAATCACCCAATTAACAATGAATTTCATGATGAACATTTGAACTCTCAGTGAAGCTACATGTTTTGAAAATCTATTGGAATCAATGACAAAAATATCCTCAAATGGAATTCTCGTATGCTCTTTCGCTAAAGCCTAGAAAAATGGTGGTCTCTTTAAATCGCTTTAAAATTGCTTGACTCCTGTCATGCTCTATCCTTTCAAAAAAAGAGTTAGATCAGATAAAAAATAAAAGTAATATTGCACCATATCTGAAC
>CAHIKZ030000364.1:55000-115000 GCA_903632075.3 Acanthosepion pharaonis | reverse complement strand
ATATATATATATATATATTATATAAATTTATGTTTTTTCCGCTCTTTCTTTATATATATATATATATATATATATATATATATATATATATATATATATTTGTGTGTGTGTGTGTATGTGTGTGTTTCATTGAAGAATACAGAAATATCTACTTATTTTTATAATGATCATTTGTCTTGTTTAATCAGTAACTTAATGTTACGATAAAATTCATCAAGGAAAATGCCATAGTTTTTACTGACCCAAATACATTAGATCTCGTCTAAGATCATCTTCAGAGATAAATTACAAAGACAACTTATTGTATTTCTGATACAATCTGAATTCCGCTGTGATGGTGATTTTTATAAACACGGGCGAACGCGCTCAGTCATAATTATTTTAAAAATTTAAATTTATCAAAAAGTAGTCATGGAGTTCCAATTCGCTAGGTCCCCTATATCAAAATCAACCAACCAATACAAATGCAAAATTTATTACGAGCATAGCAACAACATATTGCAATGCATATAAGGTTTAATGCCATTTTACATTTCTACCAATCAGAAATTCTTATTTTGGAAAATATTCCATAACTATAACGGATAATAATCGTCATATTTATTAAAACGTTTCGACAGGTGTACGCTCCGGCCTTCTTCAGGTTTTTGGAATATCGACTGAACCGTTTACTTCGCTCACTGGGGTAGACTGTTCTAGTTTCATGTGCCATGTCTAATGAATGTCAGTTATCAGTTATCTCCTGTTAATTCCCTCTCCAAGTTCTCCACTGCCTTAACCATGGATTGAATTCACTATCTTCGGGTTCTCTCACTGGATCTAACGGCTTTATCCTCTGTGTCACAGTGGATAAAGTCGTTATATGTATATATATATATATATATATATATATATATATATATATATATATATATATATATATATATATATATATATATATATATATATATATATATATATATATATATATATATATATATATATATATATCTTCATTTAAAGATGATAAACTGAATAATGCAAACATACACTGTTTCCATTTAAATGCCGGCACAAAAACAACCTAAACCTAAGCAAGTACACTAAGAAATAATCATATAGGAACAGCAATTTTGAATGTTTTATATTCCCTTTGTTTTTAGAAATATTACTATGCACACGAGAACTCTAACACATGACTATATGTATACAACTAGGATAATGTATTTGCACACTGAGACACATGGTGATATGTACATGTATATGTTTTTATACGGAAAAAGAAGCATACCGTTTTTTTTTTGTGAGTGTGGAGATGTACAATTAGATAGGCACTTACATATTTTGACATAAATATGAAACATCGGGTAATATTATATGTGTAAAGATATAGATAATGTAATTAAATATTGAGATAGTCTTCGAACGCAGGCATAAGTGGATGCACGGGTGGACATGAGGATAAGGACAAATACGTGGGTAGATATATGTAAGTCCAAATTAACGCATATGTGGGTATGTAGATATTCTGCATATTGCGTATGCATATGTGTGTGTATGTATATGTATGTATGTATGCAGATGTGGGTGTGTGTATGTATGTGTATATGTGTATACGTATGGATGTGTAAATATATATATATATATATATATATATATATATATATATGTGCGTATGAATATATATGGATATGCAGATGTCCGTGTATGTATATGTATATATGTAAGTATAAGTATACATGGAGATAGGTATGGAGACATGTGGATGTGCGTTTTCTCTGCAGGTGTATATGTGTAAAGATGGAAATATACTTATATCGTTTCGTGTGAATGTGTGTGTAGGTATATATAGGAACTCAGGCATATAAGACGATATAGGAATGTGGTTACAAATAGGGGTTTAAGACATATGTAGATAAGAAATTGTAAAAGAAGTGCCTAATTTTCTGCTAGTGACATCTCTTCCAAATTTCTCCTCTAATATTCTCCAATTGGAAGTGAATTTTAAATAGCACGAAGGGTAAGTTTTAGATTAGTATTTTAATTGAGATTGAAAGATACTACCCCAATGTGGAAAATAAAATTATTTAAATGGGAATAACTGTTGATAACTGGATACATAAAAACAACCACGAGTTTACTTAATGAACAAAAATCAAAAACAATCACGAGTTTACTTAATGAACAAAAATCAAACGAATAAATGTCAACCTAACAAGCTATAAGATAAAAGTTTTAATGGAAAAAAGTACTAAATATAAATTGGATTGCTCTTCCAATGTTCTGTCTATGGATTTTCCAATCAACTGCTTCATAGAATATACCCAAAACTCCACCGAATTTCAAATTAATGTCTTCGTAGATTGTTTGAAAATTTAGATATTTATCAAACCTTAACCTCCCAAATATGCACGTTAAAGTAACGCGAACTGACAGCGTCTAAGAATTTGAATGAAACCTGTCGTGTAATTTATTGGGTTATTGTAACGTCTCCCTTTAATGTAGTTCTTATCGCTCACCCCTTAACCACCTTTATCTAGAGACGAGACGCGTTAAATTTGAGCAACATCCAGCCGACACACTGGGGTTAAAATAGGAAACTAAAATGATACATATGACACACTCATATCTTCTCTCCCACCACACTTCTTCACTTCGTTAACTTTGCGTATACTTGATGAAGTCCGTAAAAAAGGTGTGAATTTCTTTTCATTTTTCATTTCAGCTTTTGGAAGTAAAGTCTGATGATCCAGAACCCTGTTAAAGGGGTTATGCTGAAATAGCTTATTACATGGAATCTTAACGTGGTCTGTCTTTTATTCAAACAAATATATATATATATATATATATATATATATATATATATATATATATATATATATATATATGCTTACGTAAGTGTGTGTGTGTGTGAGAGAATGAGATAGAATGAGAGGAAGACAAATAAAAATGAAAAGGAGATTATTAGAAAGATAACGGACAAACGGTGCAAACTAATATCTACCCGTAATTTCGACAAAACTATCACCATTTTATAATTGCCAAACCCATCACCGTTTTATTGCATTAAAAGATAATTTATAAAGTAAACTTTGTCCTTTATTCTATATAAGTGTCTATTGGAAGTTTATCATCAAACTTCTGCTGGCCAGCGTGACTCCATTACCCATCCTGAAAGATAAAAGTTGGCCAAGATAATATTTGCACTTCATAAAATATGTTTAATCACCAACACAGAGACATAGGTCTCCTTGTGAATGGAGACTGATACCGTTCTGATACGCCTCAGCCCAACATCACACTAGCCTATCAAAAATATATAATCGATGAAGTTTTCTTTACAAAGCCTCGTTTTCAAAGACAAAAAATATTTATTTCACGTGACACCCAGCTACACCATTCTCTTTAGAAAAAAAATCTTATCTATTTTACTGTTTCTCTTACACTCTGTAAACACAAACACAAGTACACACACACAATGAAAGATATTCAATGAAAATTTGAATGGTAATATTAGCCATTTTCATTACAAGAAAATATTTGGCATTAATTGATCGATCAGTGAATACTGCTTTCCAATGAAATTTATAAAATATTTCTCATAAAAAGCGTTAATCGGGAATATACTTTTTTTTCAGGCCCAGTAGCATTTGTCGCTCTTTACGATATTGACGAGGCCTTCATTAGTAAAATTTCATTCGATGTTGTGGGTAATGTCAACATCTTGATTATATCATAATGTTCTCTTCGATTTGCAATTAGTATGCATTTAAGTTTGCTGCTAATAGTAGTCGTCAGGTGATGTCTCTTCTGTTACTTGTCACACTTTTTGTATATCTATCTATCTATCTATCTATCTATCTATCTATCTATATATATATATATATATATATATAGAGAGATATAGATAGATAGATAGATAGATATACAAAAAAAAGTGTGACAATATATATATATATATATATATATATATATATATATATATATCAGTAACTTTAACCAAGGTCTGCTCAGTAAATTTGCAGTATAAACTATATGTTGACTAGGTGGGTGATGAATGAACACAAATGTTCCTGAGCAAGCGTCTGCAATAAGGATTGCCTCGCCACCTTAGCAGACTGGTATCCTTGAATGCAGTGGCCAGCTATACTTATATATACATACACACACACACACAAATATATATATATATATATATATATATATATATATATATATATATATATATATATATATATATATATGTATATATATTACCGCTCACACATTATTTCTAGTGGATATACGTATTAGAGTAGACGGACTCTCATTTATTATAGAGTATATTTATTTACGAAAATAAGTAAATATACTGTCTATTATATAAACGGATATTTTAAGCAAATATGTGTATCCACTAAAAATCACGTTTAAATGATAAAATCTGACAGATTAATAAACCAGAATCAATTACGTTTAATCATATATATATATATATATATATATATATATATATATATATATATATATATATATATATACAGTGACACGCGTAAGTATTGGATACATGTTATTTTTTGTTATAACTCTAGTTTATCTTCGCCATTTTGCCTGATATTTGGTAAGTAATATCTCGTAATTTTTTTTTTAGTTTTATGTGGAAGGAAAATTAAAACTCATGTTTGAATCCATTGTTTTTTATCAAAGTTCAAAATTACCCTGTGCAAAAGTATTGAATACATCAATTTAATATTTTGTTGCATAGCCTCTGTTTTGTTTCACTGCTTCCAGTCGATTTCTATAGTTGGCCACAAGTTTTCCACACTGATCCACCGTTACTTTACCCAGTTCTTCCTTCCATAATTCCTCTAATTGCTTGATATTTTGTGGATTCCGCTTATGTACTTTAACCTTCAAAATATTCCACAAATTCTCAATTGGATTCATGTCAGGAGACTGACTTGGCCAATTGCGGACTAATACCATTATTTTTAAACCATTCCTTTGTAAGTTTTGCGGTATGTTTGGGATCATTGTCGTGTTGAAGCACGAAATTCCGACCATGTCCTAAAGAAGTTGCAGATATCTGAAGGTTCTTCTCTAGAATCTCCCTGTACATGCTACCATTCATTCTACCATGGATAACTTGTAACTCATCAGTGCCCTTCGATGAAAACATTCCCATATCATAATGGAAGCACCCCCAAACTTAACTGTAGGGATGGTATTGTGCTTGTGGCAGGCAGTGCTATTTTCTCTCAAAACACTTGTCACTGTGTTGCTTCCGAATAGTTCAACTTTCGTTTCATCCGACCAGATTCCCTTTTCCCAAAACTGCATACCTATCTTTTCATAAGTTTCGATAAACTTTAATCGGACTTTGACATGTTTGGTTTTCAGTAAAGACACTTTTCTTGGTGATCTTGAATGAAAGATCAGTTTTAATTTCAGAACGAGTAATGGATGTTTTTTTTTTTTTTTTTGCACATTTCTGCTGATCCACCTTGAAGTACTCTCATTTATTTTTCTCGGTCTTCCATTTCTTGGAAGGTTTGCTGTACCGTCGTTATACTTCTTGTACTTTCTGATGATATTTCCTAATGTACTTAGTGCTCGATTCATTTCTTTGCTAATTTCTCGGTAACCTTGTCCACCTTTGTGACGTTCAATGATTCTTTCTCTCATATCTCTGGATAATTCTTTAGTCTACGCCATTTTTAATCCCTGAATTGCCGAATGCACATCAAAGAGCCAGATGATTAGTATCACTAGCTTGTCAACAATTGTGTGCTTCTCGGATTGGTCAGAGATAACATTCCAATACTATCGAAAATTTGATTATTTAAAGTCTTTTAAAATACAAAGTTTCGATTGGAAAATTGAAAAGTGTCATGTATCCAATACTTTTGCATAGGGTAATTTTGAACTTTGATAAAAAAATGGATTCAACCATGAGTTTTTTTTAATTTTCCTTCCACATACAACTAAAACAACTTTACGAGATATTACTTACCAAATATCAGGCAAAATGGCGAAGATAAACTAGAGTTATAACAGAAAATAACATGTATCCAATACTTATGCGTGTCACTGTATATATATATATATATATATATATATATATATATATATTGACTACATACTGCATATATATATATATATATATATATATATATATATATATATATATATATATATATATTCCATTTCATATATTAGTTCTCTCGAGTCAGCTGGATAGCAGACTTAATACAATCTGTTTAACAAAAATATAGGGCGTCCATATCATACACGTGTTTCCACTAAAATAACGTTTGAGGTAAAAAAAAAATATTGGATTATTAAAAATAACTCCATTAATTATTTCGAAACTGCTCTTTTCGGATAAGATGCCGATATTGTCTTCTGAGAAAATATGAAAGAGAAGATAAGCATTATTTAATAGTGTAAATATCACCTTGCTGTGACAGTGACGACGTTTTTGCGACAGAGTGTTCCAAGTCCCGCGGATTAATCGTTGGTTTCCCTTACAAAGTTGAAAGTCAATTGAGCACTACTGTGTGTGTGTGTGTGTGTGTGTGTGTGTGTGTGTGTATAGTCGGTCTCTCGTATCCTTGATGCATAAGTACTAGGGTGTTAGCCATTCTACATCGTAGACGCCTGCACAAGAATATTGGTCCGTTTCATATCCAGAACGGCTAACTGTGGTTTCTTATGTTACTATGCTCTGTGGATCTGTGGAACTTAATTTTTGGATATTTAATATTTTTGTATCTGTATCTCCAACTTGTAATTTGCATATTGGACTCTTCCATTTTGCACCGTGCATTACTTCTTCTTTTAATTGGTGTTTAGAAACACATAAAAGAAAAAAAGAATCGCACATTAAATAGACTGAAACAGATAGAATAATTAGGGATTTTGTTAAAAAAAAAAAACATTACCAAGAAGTAAACGTATAATACCATAGCTATAATTTGAACTCAGTCCGCTGATTATATTTGATTCGCCGCTAATCATGTAGTCAATACGGCATCTATGTATATATGATATGCGGCTTACTGTGTTCATCCATTACGCTTGTAGTTACAGATTGAAGCGAGAAATGTGTAGATATTGGATAAAATTCCTATGTAATAATCTATTAATTTCGGAGGAATGGCGTCATTTTGTAACTGGCTGATCTGAATTGCAGCATAAAATATTGTTGCCATCAGTTGCGGACACATACACAAACTCTATGTTATGGAGGCAATTATGTGATTATGGCAGCTAACACACCCTCTACTTATCCTTCTCCTTTCTCTCTCTCTCTCTCTCTCTCTCTCTATCTATCTATCTCTATCTCTATCTCCACACATGCACACACCTATATATATATATATGTGTGTGTGTGTGTAAGTAAGGAAAAAGACTGGACATCGCGGGTGTTGTTGAGGAAATGATAAAAAGAACGAAGAAGGATGAAAAGAAAAGTGGGGAACAAAGCAACAGACCATGTCGAGTGACATTACATATAAATTTCTGAAGATTATATTTATCAGGGAAGAAATTAAGAGGAAGGGATTTCAATTGTCGGGAAGTGCGAGTGATGGTGTTGGATTAAGTGTAGACCTGAGATAGCAACCTAGTAGCACGCTTAAATTCATGCAGTCGGGGCACCAGTTAAAAAAAGATCGTCCGAGTTGATGCTATGAATATATTTGTAGAAAGACAGAGGGAAGGGATATTACGTCAGTGAGAAAGTGACTGGAGACGGGACCCCAAGTCAGACCGATCACTTTGAATATCCATCTTTGGATTTTGTCGAGAACCTCTAGATTAACATCGGGGACATCAGACCATATATGACAACCGTATTCTATGCATGGATGAATGAAAGATATGTAGATGTGATGTACTAATACGAGAAAAAAACCCTTTGGCGCGACACAGAAAACTAAATTTCCTTACGGCAGATGCAGTATTGATTCACAGTAGTTGTTCTACCGGATGTCAGTTGAAAACGTGAGAGCAATAAGGCGCAGCGATGCGCTTTTGTGTAGTTGTGCATGAACCATGCTGGTAGAAGGCTGGGAAGTTTCTCTGTGGTAAGTAAATGGCAGCACTTTCGATTTGGATGCATTGAAATACGCAATACCACATTCAAACACATACTGGAATTCGTTTTCGAGATCAAGTACAAGGTTAACTTTGTCAGCAATGCGAGATTTAATATTGAGACACGAGTAAATGAGTGTCGTCTATGTAGATAACTACATGAGAACAGATGATGTCAGGAATATCACTGGTGATCAGAAACAGTGTAGGATCAAGGATATAGCCTTGAGGAACACCAGCGTTCTTATGGGTCCAGTAATCCTTCTATTTACGGTTAGACAGGAATAATTGTATTAAATCAAGTAATCGTGCTCTCCTGCCTAATCCCAGAAGGTTACATAGAAGACCTTCTTGCCAAATCCTTTTAAACGCCTTCGATATTTCTAGAGCAAGAGATCGAGCTTCGCCGTTATTAACAAGGGATTGGTATACATATTCAAGTATAACCGTAAACACTTCAGCCGTAGACCGGGCAAAGCGGAAACCATATTCTTTGTCAGAGAGCATCATAGAAGGTGAGATGCTGAACTACTTCGGAAATTGTTTAAAGCAACGAGGACTTTGCCGAAGAATAGTGGGAGACAGATTGGACGGTAGTTAGATGGGTCAGAATGGTCTCCAGTTTTCTTAAAACAGCGATGACAGAGGAGGACTTCCAACAGGCTGAAATGAAAGAAGCAGCGAGACAATAATTGCATACTTTGGAGAGGTTTGGTGCCAGCATTGGAGCACATTTTTTTACGGCTGGTATCCCGTCACCACCGCTTACTTTATGCGAGTCTAATTTAGAGATAATATCAAATATCATCGTCAGGATTATGCACATCATACTGAGTATAGCCTGGCTGAAAATCTTCTAGCAAAGCATTCAGTCTTATCAGCTGAGGATTTTAGGACTTCGAATTGATTGCACAGAGGAGAGATTGAGGATCGGCTGTGGTTCAGCACACTCTTGCAGAGCTGCTGTTAATCTTTAGAACTATACTTGTGAGATGCAATTCGTTGTTTCATTCTAACAACAAACAGTAGCTTTGAAACTTTCAGTCAATACAAAATATAGCTGGATTCGTGATGTTGTAATGTTTAACAATCTTGTCTGGCTAGATCAATTAAGACTGAGAATTGAGTTTTTACTTAGCTTAGTAATCCATACATTCGGCGTTGTGCCACGTATGAACAACGGTTACTTGGATAATCTCATAATCCAAATTATTACGAGAAGTGAAAAGGTGATTCAGCATGATATCACAACTATTTCCTATTTTATAAAATAATTACACTTGAAATGTTTTCCAATACACAATGATACCTTTGCATTTATATATAATTTTGACATTTTTCTTCAACATTGTGTTTTCTTTTCCAGGTACTTTTTTGCCTAGAATTAACAAAACATAGCAAAAAATATTCCTTCAAATAAAAATATATTTACAGGGAAATTTTCGCTATGTTTAATTTTTTTCTCTCTGTCAATATATCTCTCTCTCTCTCTTGCGCTCTCACCTGTCTCTCTCCATGTATGAATATATATATATATATATATATATATATATATATATATATATATATATATATATATATATATATATGTGTGTGTGTGTGTGTGTGTGTGTGTGTGTGTGTGTGTGTGTGTGTGTGTTATTTGTCCTTTATTTATTTCCGTTTGCTTCGAAAACATTCACGATTATATACAAACTAGCCCTCGAGAAATCACGAATAAAAAGGAACAGTTTATTTTATTTTATTAATTTTAACCTTATTTGTTGTTTTCGTTAAGAGAATCTAATATCAATAGCATTTTTTTTCTTTTAAAAATATTTACATATCTAATCGTATAATTATTTTTATACCTACAGGAATTTAGAAGAAAAAAATAATTATATTTTTTTTTTTCATGCACCCTAGTATGTATATTACACAATGAATGTGCCCTTACCTGGATGCAATGAAAGAAAGCAAAGGCTATACGGTGTACCTTGAACTCATACAAATAGAAACATTTGAAATGCATCTGTCAAGATATGAAACAAACTGAGATCCCGTCTGCACATGCATCTCTATCATCACTTATATATATATATATATATATATATATATATATATAAAAAGGATATCTTCAGTATTTGTCAGCATTTACTGAAATTGATTTCTGCATTTTAATGCCATTGAGTGAGCGGAAATGAAAACAATGGATGGTCGTCTATTAAAAGGCTTTCGCGTTTATATTCTTTTTTCCAATACAAAGACATTTTGACGCTACATTCTTTTAATTTGTGTTTTGTTTATTCCCATCTGTCTGTCCGCGTCTTATTTTTTGATTTGTCGACAATATTTTTTTTATTATTGTTTTCATTATTTCTCCCCAAATCTTACCCCCAAAATGTTACTTCCCGCGCACTCTCTCATCTATCTATCTATCTATCTATCTATCTATACATATATATATATATATATATATATATATATATATATATATATATATATATATATATATATATATATATATATATATTTATATTAAATGTACAATTGATTTCCTGAAAGTTTCACGAGAAGATAAGTTTGGAGGTGACAGTACCCAACAGTGATAACGTAAGAATACTTTGCTTTCACAGTGCCATTCCGGAAATTCACTTGTCAAGATTCGACTCTCCATTTTGATAAAGATTTTTACTGTCAGAATCGTTTGTTAAATTTGCAGAGATGTTTCCTTACTCACATTGAGTTTCCTTTTTTAGTCGCACACACTCTTCTAGCTGAACGTTGTGTATCCCATTCGTTTTTATACTTGTTCATTGTGTCTTTGGTGGACTAATTCTTAATTCATTGTGAACGTACTATGTCCATTTTTTATCCGCCTTTGGCACTGTAAAATATTCGATATCCCACATAAGAGATTCTTGATTAGGCTAATGTTTCACAATCAATTTAAAATAGGTTCAGAAAATAAAGTTAATTCGATGGTCTAAATTATTGGATTCCGTTTTCGCCAACTATATAAAAAAAACACATACAACTTCCTATATCTCTTGGTTAGGATTGATTCATCTGGCTTGCATCACATGTTAGATGTAATAATGACTCAAGTAAAAGATGTTTTCCTGATTCGAAAGTGACACTCTACTATAATCCAATTAAATTCACGCACGCGTATAACTTAAACACAATAGAAATAAATAACCGTATATATATATATATATATATATATATATATATATATATATATATATATATATATATATATATAGTCTTAATTTGTACTATATTTATGGGATAAAGTGCTCAATATCGGTGATAGAGTTTATAAAAGGAACATAGAAGTGAACACTTAGAGGCGACAGTCTGTTTCATGCTATATGCAATCGTCAGGCCACCTAATAAAATAAAAAATAAAAAATAAATACTACGTTATTAATAATCGAAAACCGAAAAGAGAAAATATACAAGTAAAATAAATTGACCTAAATTCACCCAAGTAAATAAATAAACAAATCAATCCCGATAAAGTTACCGTTAGAAAAAAATAAAAAAGATAATCAACCCAAATAAACAGAAATTAAAAACTGTTCCTGCCAAAATATTAGTTAGAATAAACGACAACAACCAACCCCAAAACCGAACAAATAGTTTAATTAAATTCTCAAACCAAAAACTATTAAATAAGCGATATGATTTTTTTACTACGTTAATAAAAACATCGATTAAAAAATAAGTAAATAAATAAAATAAAATAAGAAACAAAAAATAAAATTAAATAAAAACAAGCAAAATAATTCAACCCAAATAAATAAATAAACGTCTTCCGGTAAAATAACCGCCATAATAGACTACCCACAATGCACCACTGACCCGTATATGAATAAATAGCCGAGCAAAATAACAGCACACGTGGGCTGACGATTGCATATAGCTGAAACAGACTGTCGCCTCTAAGTGTTGACTTCTATGTTCACTTTTATATATATATATATATATATATATATATATATATATATGTGTGTACAGAGAGAGACAGAGACAGAGACAGACAGTTAGTAGAAATAAAAAGTTTATCACGTTTCTGATTGGTGTTAATTCAGCATCCATATTCATTAGACGGACACGCAGTCACTAAGTTCATTCATCAGGTTTATCAGCAATTGATTGTTGATATTTCTTTTTTCTTTTATATGTACGTTTTTGATTGTTGCAAGTTTGATGTTATTCATAATGCGATTGTGTGCGTAGGCGCGTTCATGTACGTGTAGAATAGCATTATTATTTCTCCATTTCGTCGATATTTTTCACTGTTCTCTCGCCGTTTTGTTTATTCCTCTATTTTTTTAAGTTGTTGTAATTTTGACGTCTGATTTTTGAGGCATTCAATATTCTTGTTAATTCGTGATCGTTCTATATTTTCCTTTAATTTGGAAATTTTTATTTCATTTTACATACATATTTTTTTTTATTAATGCCTAAATTATAAGATAGTCATTTATATGTCTTCATTTTCCCGTTATTTTGTTGTTCTTATTATATTTAGTGGTATCTTAAGTATTAGGTTGTTAATTATAGAAGATTATGGTTATAATTAAATTTTATTTAATGTTATTCGAATTTGTGTGCATATGTTAACATTCATTCATTCAATTATTTGTTTTATTCTAGGTTATTTTTTATATATATTTAATTTAATTCATATATTTGATGATTATATTATATTTATTTATTTTTTATTTTATTTAAATTAGTACGTAGATGACGAAATATATATTATTTATATGCATACACTTACCCATTATTTCAGTTTTGTTGTTTAAATGTTTGTTTTGGTTTTGAAAAAAAATTATTTCAGGTTTACTTTTGTCTTCTTAAATCTTGTTGCTTTATAGTTTTCCCCCTATATAATGTTTCTTTACTCATACTCTAAAAATATTTGTTTGGTGTGAAATAATTTGAAAAATATTTATTTTCTTGGAACTTTTTTTTTTATTTTGGAAGTAATTACATTTGTCTCGCTGCAGTAAAAAATATATTGTCGGCTAGTTAGCGCCTCACATTAAAGTTGAAATGGTTGTAGCGAATGGAAATGCCCTATATATATATATATATATATATATATATAGTTACTCGCGTATTATGCGATTTTGAAAACCTAATGTAATTAAAGGATGATCGCCGTTGACCAAACTATCAATGCATTTACATTTGTAAAATTAGCTTCAAAATAATGTCATCAAATGTAGCATGATGCACGAGTGAATACGGTAGTGGATTCTGCAATATTTCATTTGGGGGTGTTGTACAGAAAAATCACCACTATAAACAAATAATATGCCTGGATAGCGTGACTGTTTTTTTTATAAAGAGCAAGCAGCTGATACGTCAAAAATAATGGGTGAGACCAGAAAGCATATATATTTCCAGACTTTTCAGGTTTGTTAGATATATATATATAGATCTCTTCAGGTCAGAATGAAAACAAATGACCATATTTAAACACGTGGACAAATTGAAACAGTTTCAATTTTCATTTCAGAGAGAGAGATAGATAGAGAGAGAGGGATTGATAAATAGGTGTATGTCTGTGTATTTTTGAGTACATTGTGTGTGGCTGTGGGATGTATAAAGTGAATGAAACAAATTCTAAAAAAAGTTTCTAAATGCTTATTTTTAAAGGAAATATTGTCATCATATATGGTCACTAAATCGTCTTTATATATATATATATATATATATATATATATATATATATATATATATAGTCGTTAGTAAGATACAATTTACACACACACATATACATATACATATATATATATATATATATATATATATATATATATATATATATATATATATAGGAAAAGACAATATTAATAAGGCATTTTTTAAAAGCAAAACCTAAAATAAAAACAACCGGTTTACTCCCAGGACTTAGCAATTTTATTTATTCTGGAAAGTTAAAAAAAGCGTGTAAATTAATTTATAAGGCAGTTTTTTATTGTTCCCAATCATCCTCAAATATCCCAACGCATGTTCATTCCATACAGTTTACACACTCAGTAAGCCAACAGATATCAGGGAATCGCGGTCTTTATAAGAATTTCCAGTTTGTCTCATCTTCAACATATCTATATATATATATATATATATATATATATATATATATATATATATGTGTGTGTGTGTGTGTGTGTGTGTGTGATTTGTCCAGCAATCATTATTTTAAACAAGTCTTGATAAAGACGGCTGAGAAGGTACTGCCATTAACCTTTTTTTATTCAATGTGTTCTTGCGTTCATAAAAGTCTTTTCTTTTCTGGACACAAATTCTTTAAAAACGATTTAAAATTCTGGATATCCGAGCGCTTTCTTTTAGCCATTATCAAGTTTCATTTTTTTTAAACAGATATGTGTCTTTATATGGATGATTGCGGTGGAGCTTTGTATGTTCGTGTGTTTATATAAATTCTTCTTGTGGTATGACCAGACAGGTGTAACTTTAATCGTCTAGATAGGCATGTAGTTATGCGACCAATGTAAATAATTATGATTGTGGCTTGATAAGGAACATAGTTACTTAAGTGGCATTTGAACTCGTAAATAATGTTGATTCTTCGTAATTTTTATTTTGCTAGTGTATTGTTATTTATGATGATAACTTTACCCGTTTTAAATTTATGCAATCGATCATTTAATTTTCTTGGTGACGTTTATGTATATTTTATGATATTACTCAGTGAAGTTTCATCTAGCTAATAATTAACATATATTTGACTTTTGTAGATGTTAACGTTATTGTTTTTTGTTTGTATAATCAGTATCTTTATCAGTTACTTTAGAAATAAATAATCCAAACAGGATGGGATGTGGTAGGTAGGAAAATTATTGTAAACTAGCGTTTCTTTTTACATTATTGAGTTTTTTAAGGAAAAAGAGTGACGAGAGGGAGAATCCTCGTTTTCTCTTTTTAAGAAATCTTATATAACTACAATTTTATATGTAAGTAGTGATTCACTCTTAAAATTGAGGTGGCATGAGTTTATGCCAGTATTTTTTTTTTTTTTTTGTATAATGAAGTGGTGAATGTGTTATTACTGAATTCTACGACAGCGTCTAAAAAACGGAGTTTATTTCATCTAAAGTTAAGGAGAGATTTCTTCCAGTGTTTTTTAATATTATCAATTTATTCATTTTTCGCTAAAATAAAAATATCGTGTACATAGTAGACCTATAATCTGTGATTATAATTTTTTAAAAAATTGTGTTTTCCATCTGAGACATATAGTCGTTAGGGAAGAACGAGCCGAGAGGATTTCTCCTATTAACACCATTAGCTTGATTGTAGATATTGCGATTATGGTTGTAGAAATGGAATTTAGTTGTGAAGGCATGCAAAAACGCTTTGAGTATATTAGGTTTTATGGATATAGGTGGAATGGAACTATTTTTATATAAGTTAAATCGATAGTTTGATCGAATCAGTCGGGTTTACGAACCGAAAAAAACTTAAATTCAAGCTTATAGCATTCAGACTATTACTACTAATATCTAAGCGCACTGAATTGAACACTGTCAGATGTGTTTATTCACAGAGTAAGCCTGCCTTTCCTTCAGCAGGCAGATGGCGTATGTGCCGAATCAGTCGGGTTTCGATCCTGGCTTGAAGCATTCGAATGTCAAAATGCACACACACATGTGACACACACACACACACACACACACACACACATATATATATATATATATATATATATATATATATATATATATATATATATATATATATATATGCTCGAAATAGTAATATTACAGCAGCAATAATCATTGTAGATTAAAGGGGCGAGACTTGATACGTTAAAAATAACTATGTCAACGCAAAATATTATGAAACAAATCGACACTAAACGAAGTGGATAGTACGTTACCAGAAATGCGGAAGACTTGGTCACAAAACTTCTACTAAAATTAATATTGAGACGAAGAGATGCTCTCATATAAATTATGTAGGGCAAAACCTTTAACAGTTTAAAGAAATTTAGCCAATTCAATCTCATGCTGGTAGCAACAGAGATAAAAGTCATAACATACGTTGTGAAATGTTTGTCTCCCGAAATGACTTGAAGGAAAAGTCAGCTGATGAGCGTTTTTACATTTAATTGTTACTTATGCCCTACAGATGTGTAAGAAATAACGTGCATTATTATAATTTTGAAAGTTAAAATCCAATAACTTGTTCAGAGATTTCGTCCATTCAAGATTATATTCATTGCTCTCGCCTTCAAGATTAAGCCGACAAATTGTTCACATATTGGGAAAGATTCTATCGGAATGCACAATCAAGCGCCCCGTCTCACACACGCCTACGAATATAAATAGTCGTTTCTTTGCTTTCTGTATTTCCTGACTCATAGAAAAACTGTTTTTAAAGGCACTATTCAATTTTGATTTGTCATATACGCACCTTGTAGCCGAGGGGTCAAATCACGTCACATCCAAAGGCGATTTGACTATTTGGAGATTACTGACAAATATATATATATATATATATATATATATATATATATATATATATATATATATAACCGCACACACACACATATTATTATTACGGTTATTATTATTATTTTTTTCAGACGTTATATTTTGCCATATATTGCTTTGTTTACGATTCGGATATGAAACTGAGAATATATAAATCTTTCAAGAAAACTATCTGGGTAAAGATTAAGTGTTTCCAGAAAAATGAAAAAAAAGGGGAGCCATAACTTCCACTGCATTCTTCATAGCCGAACGCTAATGCACACAGGATCAATACAAATGCGGACACAAGATCGATATTTGCGGAGGAACACAGAGTCCTTTATTGAGATGTCTCGAATGCGAAGTCACATATATTTGTAAGAGACACTGTTTTATAAATAAAAATGGAGTGTCTACTTTAAACATGAAGTATTCTGTGTAGTAATGTTTGAAGTAATAAGAATTGAAAGATTAAAATAATTACATTAATTATTTAGCAATATATATATATATATATATATATATATATATATATATATATATATATATATCATTGAGTTTGACACGAAGAAATTCACATGGGTTTTTATGTATATTATATTCAAATTTTTGTAGAAAATCTCACACAACATCTCTGATATGGAAACAGTTAAAGACATTTCTGACTGCACATACAAACAATCGTTAATACCGCCTCCCATGATTACATCAGCTATTCTTCGGATATGATTACTAGCTTTTAAAAATAAAGACCCTATCAATTATTATGAATTAGATATCTGCAACGAAGACAATAGTGTTAGCATGACTAATCACTTAGGTCCTGCCTTCTCCATCTCCTAAACTGCACGCACTGATCTAAAGATTTAAAAAATGCTAATTTACACAAAGTACGTCGATGGTATATTATACTAGCTTGAAATAATAATTTAAATTGCAAAATTAACATCAACGGTTGCAAGAATCCCTGTATGAAATTCTGCATAAGATCTCATAATAAAAACTAATCCTTCGACGTTTATATAGAATTCAGCAGGTACTTATATACGACAAAAATAATAAGATCTACAGCGGCTTAAACAATAATAGTTAATATCCATAAATATAGGAAAGAGCAGTGATAAATAAAAAAAACTTATAGAGAGCACTCATAAACTATTCTACCCAGAAAATAAGTTTCAGTGAACTCATCTTATAAAAAAAAATTTAAGGTTAATAATAAAATTCCGAACTACATTATCGACGACCACATAAAATTATTCGTGCAGAAATTTAATGGCGCAAAAGAAAAATATAGTATAATACGTTAATATATTTTTCCTGCAACTGGATGCACAGAAATAATAAACAATATATATTCACTATTCGAAACATATTTAAGGAATATATGTCATCTGTTGATCCCAGGAAATATGTAACATCTACAATAATACTATACAAAAACAAAAACTGCCAATCTCATAAATGCCAATACAAAGAGGCCTAAGCAAAAAAAATCCAATATGGTCTGTCGCTGTCCTGTACAAGAGCTTGGCTTTGAAAGTCAACATTATATATATATATATATATATATATATATATATATATATATATATATATATATATATATTAAGCGTTTCACCCTAAGCAAGGCGGGAAGCCCTGGGACGCAGGGGGTTACAGAAGATTTGGAGCAAGATCAGATAGCAGTGATAGAGGAAAGGATGAGGAGAAGGTTAGTGGATAGATCAAGCAACTGGAGATGTCGATTGACATTACATTTGAATAGTTGGAGATTATAGCTCTCAGGGAAACTGGAATAGGGAAAGAGTTCCACAGTCGAGAGGTGCGAGACATGAAGCTATTGGAGTAGAAGAGACGGATACATTTAGTAGTTTCAATAGTGAAGTCTGGGGAACAGCGAATGCAGCTCCTCGGAGCAATTGCCATGAAAGTATTTGTAAAAAAGACAGACAGAGGCGACGGCGCGTCTGTGAAAGACTGACTGTAGACGAGATGCCAGAGCAGGGCCAATTATATTACATATCCGCCTCTGGAGTCTATCAAGGACCCCGAGACAAACAGAAGGGGCTCTAGACCCTATATGGCAGCAATACTCCATGCAAGGTCGAATTGTTGATTTGTAGACCTGGGGGATCAATTCCGGTGAGAAAAATTTCCTAGCGCGGCACAGGGAGCCAACGTTCCTTGCGGTGGACTAGCAATTGACTCAATGTGCTTATTCCATCTCAAGTCAGCAGTCAACGTGAGACCGAGCAGCCGCAGAGAGGATATCTCGAGAAGGTGAGCATCCGACATTCTAATGGAGGGCAGGGAAGGTTGTGATTAATAGAGAGCAGTTTAGTTTTTGAGGCATTAAAGTTTACCAGCCAATTCCTGCCCCATTTCACAACCGATTGGAGGTCCTTTTCGTGAAGCACGGCCAGGTTAGTTTTGTCAGCGACACTAGATTTGTTTTTGACGTAGGAGTAAATTGTCGTGTCATCCGCGTAGATGCCAAATTGGGACTTTATGTCGTCAGGAAGGTCATTTATGTAGATAAGGAATAGAGTGGGGCCTAGGATGGAGCCTTGAGGAACACCTGCGTTCGTGGGATAGGAACTGGAAGAGATTCCGTTGAGAACGACCTTCAATTCACGGTTTGCCAGGAATGATTGTATTAGGTCAAACACTCGACCCGTAATGCCACAACCCTGGAGCTTGCGAAGAAGGCCGGCATGCCAAACCCTATCAAACGCTTTGGAGATGTCTAGAGCCACGGCACGAGCTTCCCCGTTATTTTGAAGAGCTTGGTAGACAGTTTCAGTGATGGCCGTAAGCACATCAGCTGTAGATCGGGGAAAGCGGAAGCCATATTGCTTATCTGATTGCAGATCATGAGATGTAAGTTGGTTAACCACTTTGGTAACGATTAGGGCTTCGAAAACTTTGCCGAAGAGGAGTAGTAGACTGATAGGACGGTAATTACAAGGGTCAGAGTGGCCGTCAAAGTCCTTGAATACAGGAACAATCGAAGAGGACTTCCAGCAGTCAGGAAAAGAAGATTCTTTGAGGCAGTAGTTATATAGTCTAGAGAGGGCGAGCGCCAGTTCAGGCGCGCATTCCTTCAAGACAATGGCTGGTATCCCATCTCCACCACTAGCCTTGTTGGGGTTTAAATTGGAGATAATGCCCAATACCAAAGACTCAGTAAGGCCTCAGTTCTAAGAAGGAAGTCGGGTATGGGTACACCGGAAGAGTCAAGCGTTGAGTTGAATGAAAATTTCCGAGCAAAGCATTCAGCCTTGTCGGCAAAAAAGGTCAGGACTTCGAACTGGTTGAACAAAGGAGGTATAGAGGGTTTGCAATTGTTCAATATGCTCTTGTAAGACGCCAATAATCATTGGAGCCAAATTTGCGATATGCAATGCGCTCCTTCATCCGAGCAGCAAATAGTGACTTAGCATATTTGAGGACACGCTTACACTTTTTACGGGCGGAGGCAAAGAGACGTCTACTGCAGTCAGACACGTCGCTACGAAATAGGTGAAGAAGTGGTTCCTATGGGCAAAGGCGGTTAAGCATCCAGCGGAGAACCAGGTGGAGGAGAGCGATTTGATCCTATATTTCCTTGAAGGGATGAAAGCGTCGTTTCCAGCTTTAACCCAGGATGAAACCTCAGAAGCACATTCTTGGACGTGGAGCGTAAAGATAGCATCGCAGGGGACATCACGCAGGAAATCACGGAACGAGTCCCAGTCAGCTGATTGATAGTAGAACGAAGTTTTAGTTGTAGGAGGTCCCAAGAGGTCAGAGTTGCGTGCCGCTACAAGACTCGGGGATGGAGGTAAAAACAGATCGAGAAGAGAGGCTTTACCTTCCTGATATATATATATATATATATATATATATATATATATATATATATATATATATATATAAGAAAAATAGAACACTTTAAGGTTCCATAATAATTTTATTTCACAGAGCCCTTCTAAGGGCGACTAGATCATCAGATAACACTTTCAAAAATGATACAAAGCTGAAATGAAAATTCAGTCTTTTGACGGGTAGTATCAATTTTTACCCGTCAAAAGTGTGAATTTTCATTTCATCTTTCGTTTCATTTTTGGAAATGTTATCTGATGATCCAGTCGCCCTTAGAAGGGTTTTGTGAAATAAATTATTATAATGGAACCTTAAAGTGGTCTATTTATCTTTAAATTAATAGCTCTGGATTTAGATTGAGCTCTCAGGAATTCATCCTCCTAGATACTACCCATATGGATTACCAAGTTTTTCATAACTTATATATATATATATATATATATATATATATATATATATATATATATCACCATTTAGAGCCATTAATGTTCATAGAACCTTCGTTCGAAATTAATATAACTGTGAAATCCTCTTAAGCTAAATGGGCTGTTTATGTAAAAAGAAATAAGAAAATTTCTGTCCGAATTTCTGGGATGACGAATTATCATTATTTACACTGTTTAATTCCTGCCAATAACCCTCATCATTTTTGCTATCACGGCATTTCGGTCATTGTGTCTTTCGGTATTCGTCAGTGAATATAGAGCCAGGTAACCTACAGATAAACTCTTCTCTTCTCGTAACTGTTCTCATTCATGTTCGTGTCTAGAGACATCTGGCCCAGTTTTCAATCTTCTAGTCCTGTTTTCACTGAGTCAAAGTAGACACATCCATGCCCAGGGACGGACTCACAGTTACTATGGATACCAAATCTATTTAAACTGTAAATCGATACGATCCTAAGCGAACTAGAAAAACTGGAAAGATTCTATTGTTGGTGGCACATTTTATCAAAATATGGTGCGACACAAATATCCGAACAGGTATTAGAATAGCATAACATGCAAAACAAAAACTAAGTATTAAGAAACAGAAGGAAAAAAATGTCGTTTGAAATCAATGTAGGATTGCTGGATTTCTGTGTGATATCTATCCTATTATTTGATTATGAATTCTTGACAATCAATCTACAGATGAAGATAAAGCAGGAGGCAACAGAATAGAGTTCTACGGAAGTATGCGGAAAATTCTCTCGACGGACCGAGTAAGCAACGGCGAATTGTTAAAGAAAATGGTAACAAAAACAGATACTTTCTGACAATTCTTGGACACTGAATGAGGAAGGGGGGCTTGGGAATCTTAACTCTCAGAGAGCATTGTGAAGACAAGAGAGATTGAAGAATGCAAGGAGAAAACTATGTGACGCGTTTGTATAAATGGATGCGGAATTGGTGGCGCAGATTACTTAGCAAAGAAGATACATTGCTAATCGCTACAAGAAATTTAAGAATTGGAGAGTCCTGATCGCCCATGTCATGTACGGGCGCGACACGTAGATTATGATGATGACGACGAATACTATGTTAATAGAACACTAAGAAGAAAAAGTGAAAAAAAAAATCTTAGCAAGGCAAAGAAAGAAGAAAGGCGAAATTAATAACTGTAGAGCGATGGAATTCAATGGTTGTCAGCAGAAAAAAATACTTCAAAATTTGAGCTATCCCCTGGCAATGTCAAAATGATAAAAAGATATAGAACTACATTTATTTGGGTAGTGCACATGTGTGACGTCGTCCCCCGGTCGCAGCGCCGACTGTGTCGTTCGATCCCGGTCGCGGCGCCAATTGTGACGTCTTCGCCGCGGCGTCAGCTGTTCGCTCCTCGCTGCTCCAAACGTGACGTTCTAACCCTTTGGTTAGATTGATACCAGCCTCGCCGTTTCCAACCCGCTTGGTTACCAGGGTAACTGCACTGATCTCCAGTCTGCCTACCCAAGTTGTGAATTGATCTTAGACAGACGAGATCAAACAGGGGTTGGGGCCGTAATGCAAGTTGAGTCTAACGGGGGTGATAACACACAATTATGTATAAAAGAAAATAAAATAAAAACTCACAAGGTCCAACGTATCAAAGAAAAAGGTAACAAACTTTTTTATGTCTAATTGCTCGGTACATAGGACTATGACTGCTTCCCGACCCGTTCTGTGGATTGTGGCACGACGCTTTTACTAGGCAACTTTAAGGCTTCCAGTTGTCTGCTCTCTAAGAAATTTGTGTTTCGGTGTGTCCTTGGACGAAAGTCGAAAAAAAACTTATTTCTGTGGTCTGATTCTAAGTCGCTCTTCAAACTACTTGTTCTTGGTTGAAGAAGAGTCCAGAAGTGTGCGTGAATCTTGGTCAGCTATCCTGACGCAGTTTCAACACTGGGCGCTCATCTCTGCTTGTCGTCCACGGCTCAAAACTCTTTCGCCGTCCGCTGCTCAAACTCCAACTTCTTCCCTTCAGAGTCTGAATTACTGGTCACTCATCTCCGCCGTCGGTGCGCGAATTAACTTTTCTCTGAATTCTGGTCACTGGGGTCGGACGAACTTCTTCTCTTCGGCTGGGGTCGGACGAACTTCTTCACTTCGGCCAAACGAAACGAACGGGCCTCTCTTGCCCGCAAAGGGGCGAACGAACCTAGCCCGCCGTCCGCGGCTCAAACTCTAACTGATTTCTGTCGGTTGGGGTCCCGCTTTTATTGACGCAGTCAAAACTGGGGTGGGTCTGTCGGCGCCAGGGGTTTTTCGATAATTCTAAATACGTATCCACCTTCTTATTTCTGGTTAGGGATTTTCCATTTTCGGTAACTCACTCTCCTCGCACTTCCTTACTGTGCCTCTGAGGGGCATATACCCGCTTCCCCTTCTTCGTATCCGCTCCACACTTCCACTTCTGACAAGGGCGTCGACCGATTCTCCTCGTGCGTCACGTGACCGCTCTCGGCCAATGAGGTCCTGGTCGGGTATCTTTCCTCCTCCTTCGTGTGTCATGTGACCCTTTCGGCCAATGAGGTCCTGGTCGGGTATCTGTCCTCCTCCTTCGTGTGTCATGTGATCTTATTTAGCCAATGACATCTTTAGTCGGGTGGGACAATCCGTGGCTTTGTTTTGGGGAAAAGAAACGCCTTGCTTAAAAAAAAAAAAATATTAATTTAAATCGCCCTTATCATGAGTGACTGCGATGACACCTTCGGCTTTTTTAACACGTGGTATTTGTCAAGCAGTTTATCGCTAATTGATATGACCTAAGAAAGGGATTTCTCAGACCTGTTGGCGTTTTTTTGAACGAAATAAAAATATTTCATTTTCCTCCGGCCGAAGGTCCGATAATAAAAATCTTTATTATCTCAAAAAATAATTTTCAGCGACATCATCTTGTGTGGCTTTTTCCAATTCTAGAGATTTTCTGGGTTTTCGTATTAATGGTTTGCCTTCATATCCTTAGATACACTTCCCCACCCACTTAGACTTTTACTATCATCCCAATGACACGCTTTCCACTTGTTACTTATCAATATTTTTCATTGTCCCTAAACTTCGTTTCTTCAACCAATTGATAACAACTTCCATTTTCCCCAGATCTCGGTTAGATGCTTGACCTGGAAATTTTTCGACACCTGTTGTCTGTCAGCCGTTCGTGTGTGTGCTCGTCTATGACGTGTTTTCGTATTATTTTTTCTTTCTTTCTTCTTCGTTTTCTCTTTCCTTCTTCCAGATCGCTTGAACGTAAAGAAAGAATTATTCTTAAAACCCGAAATATTTTTCGGCCCTAAATAATTATTAAATGGTTGATAAACCGTAAAAAAAAAAAAAATCATATATCTATGAATATTTCTTTTCAGCTCGTCAGGTATGCATGGTGCCACAAATGTAACAAAACAATAGGACGCTGCATAGGATCAGCGAAAATTCACTTCAGGAAATTACAATACAAATATTTAATTAGAAACCAAGAAAAGTAAACTGCACTTTGATACGATATCTGATTTACAATATGAAATTAAATGTTGATTAATATATTTACAGATAATGAAACGACTTGACGTGACAGAAATCTATCTTCCTAGAAGAATGTTATGAAAATTATGAACATACCAAGTGAGCAATGAGGATGTTTTGAGGATAGTAGAAACTACACAGGAACATAAGAACAATAGGAAAAAAAGATAATTAGCATTTATGAAACTTATGATAAGGGAAGAGGTCCTAGAGAATTTAGCACTCACAAGACATACTGAAAGGTAAATAGATATTTACTTGTCCCCTACTGAGTCAGGTTGTGACACAAGGTCAGTTTTTAACGTGGGGACCCGAATGTTTTCACTCGGGCCGCTGGTCCAAGCTGGTATTAGCTGGTCATAGCTTGTCCAAGCTGGTCAGAGCTGGTCTAAGCTAGTCATAGCCATGATACCACCAGCGCAGGGACGAGCCCTGTGCCAGGTAAGTAAATAAGTTGGGGGGAAAAAAACAATATTTTAAGGGTCAGCATACGAGAACTGATGGCAAAAATAACGAATTGGTATTGTATATAGATCATATCTTACTTAAATTAACATCATACTGAAAAATGTGAAAAGCTATTATCACCCACGTCATAAATGAAAATGACACATAAATGATAAATAAAAAAAATGGCGTTGATAAAATCGTTCGTATATACATCTAGCCCAAACAAATTCCATGCATTTGGTTTCCATAGAAAACATTACAAATGGAGTCAAGCAATTTCATTGATTTTGAAAATACAGGTTTTAAGTTCATTCACAAATTCCGATAGAGAATTATTGTAAAAATATCGGTCGATCGGAGCTAAACAAAATACTATATACAGCTGCTTTCATCGATCAATGATTAGATAAACCAAATGAAGCCTGTAACTATCATTCTTGAATCTTCGATGACGGGCGGTACAGAATGACAAAGTACTTTTCAAAATATAAAAAATACAAAAAAATCACTTGACGAATTTTAACAACATGAAGAACTGTAATGGACGTCGCATGTCACTCGAAGAGGAAATAATGACATAATCAATATGTTGATATTCCACATTATGTAAAACAAATGGTTAGAAATTAAACACCCATCAACGTTGTAAATGGCATTAATAGCTAACGAAATTGAGAAACACATTTTTCTGATAAAATGTTATAATCTAATATTTAAATATATATATATTTTTTAATTTTATCCAGAAAAGAAAACGGCAGTTAATATGATTACCACTTGTTTACATTTCTTTCGACCTAACTATTCGTATTCATTTTTTTATTAAATCCGTTTCTTTAATTCCACTGTTTAAATGGTGAATTTGAAAATTTTCTCTTATTATTTTATATCAATTTTATATTTATCTCTCTTTTACTGTTCTTTTGTCGATGTGGATTTTGAAACGATTCTTGTTTCATTCTTTTCAAATGGAAATATCACGTACGTGTATTCTGTGAATAGGCCTATTAATGCGCATACACGTTTTTTCTCCACAGCTGAAATCCTTATATCAATAGTGATTTTCAAACCGTAACTTGGATGTGGCACAAGGCCGAAAGTAAGGGGAACCCAGTGTGGATCAAACTCACTACTCACTTGTAAATCTTTTAGCGAGACAAGCTTGCTAACTATTACATCACCTCGATGTTTCCCAATCCTTATATCAATATAAGCATACCGATCGGCAAAAAGAAACAATATTTTTCAGTATTTTTTCAATGAATTACTTTTATCTACGTTTTTCAATAAATTACCTTTTACTACATTTTCGATAAGTTTCTTTTACCTACTTTTATCTACTCTTTTCGATAAATTACTTTTATCGACTTTAATCTATTTTGTATCAATAAATTCATTTTATCTAATTTAATCGCCTTTTTTCAACAAATTCCTTGTATCTACTTTTATTTACTTTTCCTCAATAGATAGATTTTATCTAATATTATCCTCCACTTTTTCAATAAATTCCTTTTATCTCCTTTTATCTATTTCTTTATCAATAAATTACTTTTATCTCTTCACCGATAAAGATATTCCAGCATGAAGATGGATAACGTTTAGAGGTACGACAAACATAAGCCATTTTGTTTAATTCTTTTCTCATTCATTGTGAATGATTATTCAAAATAAGCATGTTCTATTCTAAATCTTCTCGCACTTCTTACCTGTGGAACTCTCCCCCGGTTCTTTTTCCTGAGACGTGTTCTTTTATTTTCTTTCTGTTATTCTCTTTCTTCTTGGGCTGAAACGATTAACAAATAAATGACGGTGCCCATTATAACAGCTGTAACTGAAATATTCTAACGGATAATTTTGATATTCTGAAAGCCACTTTTAACACACAGACATATTTAAATATTTAATTTCACACATTAAAAGGGGTTACCGAGTTTGGGGATATCATTCAAAATGGTAGGTCTGAATTAGTCGTTGGATATCGATGAAAGAAAAGCTGTTAGAGGACAAAATGGATAAAGCGGAAATATTTGTAGTTAACCTCGATTTAGAGAGGTCAAGATTGAAGTGGCAAGGAATACACGCTGATGAGAATCTGTTCTGCAAATTAAAAGTTCTTGAGAAAATCTGTCAGAAATGTAATTGTTGTTACATTTGGAAATAGCAAGAGATTAGAGGTAGGTTTACAGAGTTACGTCTGTGGAGACGAAGTTGCAGAGTGATAAATTAATCATTACCCACACAATAGCATAACATATTTTGAACTCTTTCAATACTGGAAAGTGAGTATTGATCAGATCTAAGGCAGATATGGTAAAGGTACTACATATTTTCTTCAAATCTAATTCTTTTAAAGATAAGACAAACAAGAGAGAGAGTTGGAGAGAAAGAGTCTGATTTTGTTTGAGCAATAGAATGGGCGAAACCGTTTATATCTTTAGCAATGTGTTAAACAGATCCTTGATTAAAGGCACCCAAACAATGATAGAAGCGCCCCAAAACGGATATGTAGTTAAATTATTTTAAGAAGTATTTACTCTATTTACATCGTTTGGACGATAATCCTCTTGTTTGTTGTCATATTCAAATAAAAGCGCTGGCTGAGTAATCAAAATGTCACCAGACTGTAAGGATTGTGACTTAAATATCTAGCCACCGCATAGGGAATAAAAATTTGGAGAGTTGACATACTAAATAGAATTAACTGAAACAGATATTCTCCCCTTCCACAAAAACAAGAGTGAAAACGAGAAGCAGTTGCTATAAACCAATGGCTTCTGTTATGTATAATTGATAACAGAAGCCATTGGTTTATACCAACGGCTTCCCATACGTAATATTCTCGTTTTCACTCTCGCGCGTCCAATGTGTAACGCCACGAGCTGCGAAAACGATTTTCGCTTCCGCATCTTGTATAAACGATGTTTGTTTTCGTTTTGAAATTTTTCATGCAACATAAACAGACTCTCATTATTGTTTCGTCAGGTGAATTGTTTGATATATTGAAAAGTAATTGTCATGTTTGATAATGGCTTATGTGAGCCGAAAGTTAGATTGGATGTAAATATGTATCAATATGGTGATTTCATTTCGTCTTTCAATGATAATGTTATTAAGCTTATCAGACAATACGAAAGGAACTTAAAATAAACAGAAAAAAACGTGTCTATATTATTTAATGAAACATGCTTCAATGAATAATTGCTGCCTAAATATACACTATATATATATATATATATATATATATATATATATATATATATATATATTATTTTTATTTTATAAAATTTCAGGTTAGAATTTGAACTGAATCAACTGTTTCACACTCCGCCAATAACTGTTACGTTACTGGAAATTCTAAGTCGCGATCTTGTTACCATTTTCCTTACCCTATGATGATATAAATAGAATTATTAATAAATGGCGCCAGTCAAGCTTCAGATGAGTGTAACAGATCTTATAAATACCAATGTCTTTCAAAAATTCTTTAAGGTCAACAGTGTTTCTGAACATTTTAACAATAACTTCCGAGCGCATTCAGCTTATTAATAAAAGTAATACGTATATGTCTTAGTTGTCCTGCAGAATATATATATATATATATATATATATATATATATATATATATATATATATATATATATATATTATCTTATTTCATACATTACGCTATTTAAAATTTTTCATGTCTCGCCTTGCCGTATCATGTTCTGGTGCGTCTTTCTTTTCTTTAAAGAAAGCCCATAATTTTGTACAGTTCATAATTAATGTCTGAACTTAGATAATTGTAATTAAAACCCAGTCAAAAAGATATTATAAGATGGGGTTTTTTAGTGGTAATTATCCAAAATTTCAGAGTGTATGGAGATAGATAGATAGATAGATAGATAGATAGATAGATAGATAGATAGATAGATAGATAGATAGATAGATAGAAATGCAAATTGATAGATACCATAAAATCAAACTGATAGTTGAAAAATACAACATCTATATTGATACTGATGAATGACATGTTCAGTCAGATGCAAGCCAAACCATTTTGTATAACTGTTGTAAAATAAGCCAGAGGATTTTGTTCCCCTGTTGTATCGTGGCACCTCTTTTTTATTTTAAGAGAGGTGAAAATACAGGACAGTTTACTTAAATAATTTTTGTGTATTGAAGAAACAAGTAGATTAAAATATTATAAAACGGAAATTTTCTTCGTAATTAACCACACTTTAATAGATAGATAGATAGATAGATAGATAGATAGATAGATAGATAGATGGAAATAAAAATTGATAGATACCACAAAAAAAGCAAACAAACAAAGTGATATTTGAAAAATGGAACATGTACATTGGTGCATTTATGAATGACAATATGTTCAATCAGATGCAAACCAAGCCCCAACTTATAAGTGCTGTAAAACTGGCCAGAGAGATTTTGTTCGCTTCCGTCTGAAGATGCATCACGCGATAATCTATTTAGATGTATCGTCTAATCCTCGTTTTAGACAGCTATATCAGGGAGATCCGGACAAAGTCGAAAACAGTTCACGTGAGGTAGCATCTGATTTATTAACCAATGGAAATTTATTATTTCATAAATCCCATAGACACATTCCAATCGCCGCTTCTTCTTCTGCTCTGTGCCGTGAACCTTCAGGACGTTGAGATCCACGGCTCTAAAGAATTTCCTGTCCTTTTTAGCCCTTAATAAATTTTGTCAATTTATCATATATACTATAACTGTTTTCGGCATCCATTTACTTAGGATCGCAAGATAGGTTATGTGTTGTTTTCTTATATCTCTTCTGGCTTCAATCACTCCTGTGAGTGTCACATTTTCCAAGTCGCTTTCCTCATTATTTGACCATAAAAATTTCAACTGTCCTTCTTGATGTTAATTAGAAATGCCTCTTTTATTAGCATTTTCTCAAAAGCTTTGTCGTTGCTCACGTGTTCGGTTCGTGTTATTCTCAGCATCCTTCTCTAGAACCGCATTTCTGCAGCTTGAACCACTTCTTAATCTGTGAAATTATTTTCCAGTATTCAATGGCATACAGGAGGAAAAATATTACGTAAGAGTTCAATTCTTTTGCTTTTGTTTCTAACGTATGTTTTTTTTTTCTGTTTCGCAGTACTTTACTTAGTTTTCGAATACACTTTTCACTATCCAAATACGCCTTCGGATTTCAGGGTCGCACTTTCCGTCCTCTGTTTAAAAAAGAATCCCAGGGTTTTAATTCGTTGTACTTGTTCGATTTTGATATCATCAATAAGTAATTTGCATTTTTGAAAGTTCCTTTGTCTAACAACTATGTATTCTGTCTTGTCATTTACATTTATTCCTTAATTCTCGATTTGTCTCAATACACTCTGTAGGTTTTCTGTAGTTTCTTTTCTGTATCTGTTATCAACACTTGGTTATCTGCATATCTTCCGTTATTAAGATTGCCACTGCCAATAATGAACCCTGCTAAGACTTCTAATGTTCTCAGAATCGCCTCACAATATAGGTTGAATAAATCCGGTGAAAAGGCATATCCTTGTCTTTCACCTCTTTCTATTTTTGCATATTTACTGAATGAAATTTCTCTCCGTACGCTGGCGGTTCCTTGCCTGTATAGATTCTGGATTATTATAATATCCTTTCAATATATACATTTGTATTGTGTTTTTTTTTTCTGAACTCATTTTGAGCATGACTATTTAATTCCTTCTTCCAGTGTTTAAAACGAGACAGAAATGTTTCTTTCATTTTCCCAGTCTAATTCTACTTCGGACTATTATACTCAGAATCTGGATGATTAATTTAATTATATAACTCATTAGTTTTATTGTTCAATATGTTTGTATATGGTTTCTTAGACACTACTAGGAAACTTGCATAAGATTTCTTAGGCACTACTATGGACATAGATATACTTAGCTATTCCACCAATGCTGAAGTTATCTAATGCTTCCCTGCTCTTTATTACAATTTCCTGTGGACAACCACTCATTATTAATTAATCATAGCTAAGGATCGGAAGCGCATGAAGTATTGAAATAAAGTTCATATATATATATATATATATATATATATATATATATATATATATATATATATATATATTCCAGGATCATTTCCCACGAACTTGAAATGATCTTCGCTCTCTGCAGACTTTTTGTAACCTTCTGTCCTTGAAATAGCAAGTTACTTCACAAGTTTCACGTAATTTTCAATTTCAAGTTTGTTTTTTTTGTTTTTTTTTTTCATCGCTCTTTGGATTGTCATAGCTGAAACTCCTCTCCCACATGCCAAACGTCTTATGGATTGAGTTGGATCTTTTCTAATTGATCTCTTTAGCTCTAAGTTGAAATAATGATCCCTCTTCCTACTGATCCAGTTTTCGTCTTTACTGTTCCATGTTTTTAAATTTATTCAATTTATTCACCGTTCTTTTCAAGTTCTTGTACGGACGTTAATGAGGGAAGCCACAGTATGAATTTTGGTACCATTACTGAAGTCCTGACTGATTTTTTCCTCTCAATATTGTTCAGTTGTGATGAGAGTGGGCTGACATAAAACGATTTTAACCTGTTCCCTCGACAGCAGAATAACTCAAAGGCTATTTCAGTGATTCTTACCACAAACGTCTTATCTTAAAATCTGGAATATTGAAACTCAATTAACTCAGAGTTTTTTGGGGTTTTTTTTGTCAGATATTAAACATTGTGTGCGATAGACAATTATACTGTAACACGATTTAGTCAATTTTGCTGTTACGGGATGGCCAAGCGTCTTCTCTGAAAATCTGGAAAATTAAAACACAATTAGCTTAGTGTTTTTTTTTTTTTAAATATTAAACATTTTGTGTGAGTTATGCTGTAACAGGATTTAGCCTATTTTGCTGTTACACCTGGTATTTCTTGCCATTTGATATTTCTGTGATTTTTCTGTTATCCTCTTTCGTTGTGGAAGGGCGCTTCCATCTCTTAAATATTTTTTCATTCTTTGATATCAGCCTCCTATCCTTGGATTTTATGCATCCGGTTGAGGAGCATATGTTTTTTTTTTCTTTTATTCTTTTAGTTCTCTTAACCAAAGGCTAGGCTAAAATCCACTTTCTTAACAGAAGCCAGTACACGTCTGCTGTGTATTTATGAAACTGAGGTCAATTCAGGAATCTGTAAGACATTCAGGCTACCAACCATTCTGCAGAGGCAGAATACATTTTACTACGATGCTACGTTACGAAAGCCGGATGAGGAAAACTTATTTTAAGAGGATTTCTGACGTTGTGTTTATCGAAACTAACGATAAATTTGTATTTTATTATAGATATAATAGGAACATTTATGCATCATATGTTTTCGTCTAAATTCAGATTATCATGTGAAATCAGTGCGGAAATAACTTTACTAATCAAGAAAATATTTTTCCAAATTCCTCATTTAATAATATAACAAAACCCATGGTTGTTGTTCATGATGACGGTCGTCTTTGAATATAGAATCCAGAGGTTAGCAGTGAATATTTCGAAGACAGTAGGGAAGCGTTGTTCAGGTTAGCAGTGGATATCCCGGTAAAAGTAGCAAAGCGTAGTTCTTCCTTCTGTTCCTCTTCGCCTGACAAGCTGGCTTTGGACATTCGGATAGAGTAAACAAAATGGCGCCTTTATACCCGACGGATTGAATATTATACGTCATCGGATTGTTGGACTATAAAGTGAGTCAAGTCATTTGGGCTAGCTCACTAGTTACATAATGTATCCAAAAATTGTAACAATGGTAGTGTACATTAATCTGAAGCTAAATATTGTTCTTTATCCGCGACAGGAAAATCAGACGCCCTTCATCCCTCAACGGCTGGATTAATTCAAATCAGTGCACGCCTTATGGAACTGCGTAGTGTCATCTGTCCTGAAACGAAATTTGAACAAAAGATACACGACAACCTATTTAAAGTTATCCAATTCATTGTAAAGCTTTACAACCTTAACAAGAGACGGAACAAAACTTCAAAAAAAGGCAAAAATTAAACTAAAGTTCTACTCCTCTGATAAAAGGTCTACTCCTCTACTATGTACCTTACTCTTTTTGAGTAAGTACACATCTACTTATCATCTCTCAGTTGCGTCTCTGTCCTTGGACAGAGTGCGCTCAGGGGCTTCTCTGTCAAAGGAAATAGGGGCAACTGAGGAAAATTATACTGAAGAGGTGCCCAGCCCTGGGGAACAGCATCCCGAAGCCGCGCCCTCCCATTGCACCAGAGGGAGGGATCGGTGGTCGCATCGAGGCCAGCGCAACCGACGGTTGCGGGGGCTCGGGAAATTTTTGTTCCTTGCCCGAGTGCACAAGCTCGGGCTCCCCACTTTAAACCGACCTTGTGCCACAACCTGACCTCGTGGGGGTTGGGCAAATATCTACTCCTCTGATATGCTGTTTATTCTTCATTTAGAAAGCGAATTATGGAAACAGCACCATCTGTATATCGCTGATTCTTGTCTTAACTGAGGCCGCATTGTTCTGAACTTACCTTGAAATGACAACCTGACTAACAAGAGTATGTCTATATTTCTGAGATGAGGTATTATGTACAGTATTTACATTAGTCGGACTATTGTCCTCATTTTTGTCGCCATATTTGTCACAACGTTTCGGCCGTTGTACGCTCCGGCCTTCTTCAGGTGGTTGGAATTTCGAACTGAACCCTTTATTTCGATCACTGGGGTAGACTGTTCTAGTTCCACGTGCCATGTTTGATGGATGTCAGTTATCAGTTATCTCCTGCTAATTTTCCCTCTGAAAGTTATCCACTGTCTTAACCAGGAATTGAACTCACCTTCTTTGGGTCTGTTACTGGATCTAACCAACGCCTTTAACCACTGTGCCATGTGTCCTTGAAGACACATGGCACAGTGGATAAAGACGTTGGTTACACATGGCACAGTGGATAAAGGCGTTGGTTACACATGGCACAGTGGATAAAGTCGCCCCAAGTTCTACCTCAAGGGCATTGAACAGCTGGAGACACGTTGGCAGAAGGTGCTGGATGCCGATGGCGATTACTTCGAAGACAAAATATAAGTTACACATACTGTGAAGCGTTTTATTTTTTTCCTTTGAAAACGGACAGAACTATATATATATAGTGTAACCAGGATATAAGAGAGATTTTCTCTGGACCCAAATTAGAGCCTGTGTTAATGTATTTAAAATAGACCAAACCCAGATATAAGAGACTTCTTCTCCGGTCCCGACAACTCTCTTATATCCGGGTTACACTGTATATATATATATATATATATATATATATATATATATATATATATATATATATATATTTGCATTTGTTAATATAAGCGGTGATATCACGTTTATTAGTCACATGTTGAGAAAAAAGGAATTCTAATTCATACTATTAAATAGTTTAAGAGTACTATTGAATAAGTTAACTTATTAAAATAATCCAGTCGACTCGAAACACTGGTAACGCCTCGCTCCTTTCTATCGACTCGGTATATAGAAGGTATATGTGCGTATTGTAACTGTTAACGGCGCGGAAAATGAAATTGGCGAGTCGACATCGACTTTTGGCTATGTCCTTCTCACTAAACAGCATGGACTTTATATGAAGGTAGTCGGGTTGCTCTAGATTCAATTGGAAACCAAATTCGGAAAAGAACGTTTGCAATATTGTTTGCAAATCCAAGCTTTAATAACTTCCTTGTCACTGTACGAACACCGAGATTGGAGAGGCTGTGTGGGGCTATTTACCATACACTATCAGTTTAAAAACATAGGAGAAATTTTGAGATTTACTACTGAGTAGTGTTTTTACATACACTTTAATATATAAGCCGTATTTATTTCCTGTAAAACTAAATATTTCTTCTGAAAAGAGAAAGGAGAAGACTAATTTTAAATCAAAATCTAAGTATAAGCCTTAGAATACACAAAATCCCTAGAATGTTATTTCAATATGTAAGTAGTCATAGGACGACATTCATTCTCAAATTACCATACTATTTCATCTCTATAAATCTGCTGTAATGTGTATAGCTCTTGATAATGAATTAAGACTGGTCATAATAAAAAAGACGAGACAATTTTAGGTAGAATGAATTTTTGATGTGAATTACGATCAAACGCAACGGGATAGAAGGAAAATAGTGTATGTTCTATATGAAAGGTTTCAGCAAATCAAGAAACATTTACCCTAAATATAAAATTAAAGATATTGTTGAAAGAAAGAGGATATGAGAATCAGTGCCAATTTAAATGATATTCTTTTTGAGTCGTTTTTCTGCGTATAGTTTCCTAAAAACAAAGTTTTATTTTGGTATCAAATAGAGTTGTATTTCTGCCTTTGAGTTGGATCTCTCTCGTTCATTTGTTTGTATCATGCTGTTCATATTTATTTTTTTTAAATCACTATATAAATCTATACAAAAACTATACATATGTGTGTGTGTATCGCTTCTCTCGCTGTCGCCGATAGTGCTTCGATACTCACTGTTTCTTTTTTTTTTCTTTTCTCTCTCTCCCTCACTAATATAATGGTTCTATCTATCTCCACTGCTTTTATTCTTCGCCTAACGTTGTTCACACATGTCTGTCTCTCTCTTTCAATGACAATTTCTCTTGGAAATCTGGTAGAGAGATATAACGCATTCTCCATTAAGCTATGACCTTGGATGAGCACTTAGTGACATATGAGAATGTACAACAGCCAGCACCTATCATGTCTTATGCATTTACATACCTTAGATACTTGTCGACATTGGCATATTGTCATATTTCCTTTCTTGGTCTCCCTTTCTTTCTTCGTGTTCGCTTTTATAAAATACCTGATGTCGTCAGAAGCGAATATATAGGTTTGCATATACAATATATTTTTTGCGTATCTGCGCACTAATTTACTGAATCCATCGAGCCAAGAAACTAGTGATTCATATATCATTTTGTCAGAGCATATATATATATATATATATATATATATATATATATATATATGACAATATGAAAGGGTGCGTCCCTGAAAAGGAAACTGTATAATGATAAATAATATTATTGTAATGACTTAAAGTATTTATTTTATTATTATTTTTTATGAAAGATATACATTCAACAAGAGGTTGTAAATAGCAAAACGTTACTGAGAGTAATAATGGACAGGGAGTTGTGGAGAGCCATTGTCGCCAACAATCTGACGAACTATCTATCAAACAAAAATATCAACGAAATCGGATGAATAATGTGGAATGCATAAACAACATCGGATCACACACATACATATACATACATACATACATACACACATTTTTTGAGAATTACAGATATAGATTTTATCAATATATATATATATATATATATGTTTATATTGTTTAAATCATATGGTCTATTCTTAATTACTTATACATCCATACTTGTGTGTATGTATGTGCATGTGTGTGTGTGTCTTTAATAGCGTGGATAGCCAAAGGTCGACGAAGTTTATCCTTGAAAAGAATTACATCCAATGACAATTGCTTCTTGAAAAGATTTGATTATGGTAACACATCTTCCTTCTAATTGCTGAACCAATTGATGCTTGCGTATTGACTCACAAAGTGGTTCTTAAAAGGCGTTGCATCGAACGCCCGTTCTCCTTTCGTTTCTTCTATGGTATACAAATAACTGCAAAATTTATTGTTTCTCTATCTATTTATGCATTTGTGTGCCATATGTCAAGCCTGCAAATATCACGTATCAGAAACTAGAGAGACATTTTAAAATTTCCAATGTTCGTGATATGACGACGTATAATTTCCCATATCGCAACTGAGGCGAGTCTGGAATCTACACTACTGGAAGCAATCCTGGTAAGGACGCTTTTTTTTCTTCCCTCCAGGAGATTGCAGTTGACCATGGAGCACGTCTATCCGCTATAGTGGTAGTGATACTGTTTAAGACCGGTGTAATTGGAGAAATTCTAAAACGTGGTTGAAATTCGTCCCATCAAACTTAAGAACGCCGGAAGTAAGAAAAACTTGCGTAATTGAACAACATTCGAAAATACCTGGGTAGGAAATAATATAAAATATAAATAAATCTAAACATTGACAAACTTGTGGATAACACAAAACACTATATTCGGTAATATGAAAAATATAAATAAAATAATTGCTAGATAGAAATTGTCCATATCTTATAAATAAACATGTTTGAGTGAATTATTGCCATCGAAAATTAACACACACACACACACACACACACACACACACACATATATATATATATATATATATATATATATATATATATATATATATATCTTGAAGATATACTGTAATATATGAGGAATTGATAATTGCTACTAAATTAATAGCCTCATTCAATTTTTTTATATCTTTTTATATATTAAACTCAGATTCGTTAGAACGTCAAATCAAGATCATGCCATTATTACAAGTTTGTAAAGACGAGCCATTATATAGCATTCTAGTTAATAAAAAAAGAACAACATGCGTTAATCATTTATAAATATAAAGCTCTATTTAATTTTTTTTTTTATAAATCTATAAAATATCACGAATGATTTAGAAACATTTGTAATGTCTGTATAAATATAAATATATTATATATGCACGTGTAAAAGAAGAGTGTTTAAATAATCCAATCACGAAAGAATAGCCATGAAGGAACAGATAAAATTGTATATAAATTGTTGTATCAAGAATTTTAATATATATATTTATAAGGTTTATTATATTATCTTGATCGTCTTCTATGTGTCGCGTCCCCTCGGAACATAGACGACCATTGCTCTTCACAACATCTCGTGTGGCTCCTTGCTACTATCACGCTTTACTAAAGTCCCGCCTTCTTTTTCCGTCATCCATTCGTACAAACTTATCTTCATTATCTGGTGATTTTATCGTGGCTTGGTATATTACGTTGTTTTGTAGACAATTTCCGTTTAAGGGACATTCGTTCTTTATTCTGCAGTTGCACGTGGGTTTAATTTGTTCGTGTGGTTTGTTGATAATTTTCCTATTGTGCTTTTTTATTATTTGTGCCATGTTCTCGGTACAGCTGTAGCTGATTTTTACTGTGTTTTTGTTGATAAAACGGAAATTGTCTACAAAACAACGTAATATACCAAGCCACGATAAAATCACCAGATAATGAAGAAAAAGTATACATAGGAGTAACTGAAGGATCCTGGAAGCAAAGAAATTATACACACAAAACATCGTTCACAAATAGTAAATATGCGAACAATACTATGCTTTCTAAGTATATCTGGGAAATAAAAACCAAAACGCACATCACACCAAAAATATCTTGGAAGATAAGGAAAAAGTCATCAGCCTACAACAACCAATCAAAAACTTGCAAACTTTGCTTGGAGGAAAAAATAGCTATCATTACTTTCCCCGACCAAAATAAATTATTAAATAAAAGGATCCGAGCTCATCTCAAAAGGCAGGCATGAAAATAAATTTTTACTACGTAACCTAAAAAATGAAAAACGGAAAAATAAAATAAAAAAAAAACAAATACACTAAAAAAAAAAAAGAAAAAAAAAAAAAAAATAAAATAAAATAAAATGAAATAAATACTATGTTGCTTAAAAACCGAAAACCAAAAAGAGAAAATATACAAATAAATTGACCTAAATTCATCCAAGTAAATAAATAGACAAACCAATCCCAAATTAAAAAACTGTTCCCGCCAAAAAAAATAATAGTTAGAATGAACTACAACAACCAACCTCAAAATTGAACAAATAGCTTTAATTAAATTCTCAAACCAAAACAAAACTGTTAAATACGTGATATAAACAAATTTTTACTACGTTAATAAATAAATAAATAAAGAAAAATAAAAATAAAAAAATAAAAACGAGCAATATAATTTGACCCAAATAAATAAACAAAGCGACTTCCGGTAAAAATAACCGCCATAATAGAATACCCACAATGCACCACTAACCCGTATATATATAAATAGCCGAGAAAAATAACAGCATATGTGGCCTGACGATTGCATATAGCATGAAACAGACTGTCGCCTCTAAGTGTTGACTTCTATGTTCACTTTTATATTTACACACGCTCTATCTCTGATATTGAGCAATTTATCCCATAAATATAGCACACCTTAAGACTATATTTCTTTATATATATATATATATATATATATATATATATATATAACGGCGACTAACGATGCATCTCTTTGACATAGCTAAATTGCGACTCTTTAAACATAAATGGAAGCAAAAACTCGATCTTCAAAATTCGAATACAATAGCCTAATCCGCATATAAAGGTGTTATGACCAAGTAAATTGTTAACAAAATAACAAGAAGGAAAGAAGTGTTACAGATATATCATACATTAAATAATAAGTACAACAAAAGATTATTACAAGATTAGTGAGTGTGTGTCGGCTGACCCAGCATTCAATCTATTCGACTGTTATATTTACCAGCCTCCCCACGAGGTAGGATGTGTCACAGGGCCGAATTTAATGTGGGGCAGTCCGGACCCGTAGGCTCGGCCAAAAAATTTAAGAAGTTATTGAAATTATGAAGACCTCCACAATGATTACTGGGTTCGGAAAAAAAAATATTCCTATAATGCATAATTCCTATACATGCATAATAAAATCATTATATTCGGTAAAATACTTAAAAACGATCCCTTATAATGGCTTCGAGTAAAAGCGCTCGAACATACAGAAAATTTGTATATTTTTTCCATATTTTATGTCAAGAAAAGTAACAAAAATAAAATGTACACAAGAAAAAATGAAATAATAAAAAAAAATAGTCACAGTGACTTGTCAGTAATTTATAATGAAACTTGTATAAAAGAGGGATTGCTGTCCAAATACACAGTTACACACACACACACACATATATATATATATATATATATATATATATATATATATATAAAAAAGTGAACATAGAAGTCAACATTTAGAGGCGACAGTCTGTTTCATGCTAGATGCAATCAGGCCTGACGATTGCATCTAGCATGAAACAGACTATCGGTGTTGAATTCTATGTTCACTTTTATATTTACACACGCTCTGTCTGTGATATTGAGCACTTTATCCCATAAATATAGCACATCTTCGCACTATATTTCTTCATATATATATATATATATATATATATATATATATATATATATATATATATATATATATATCGTTTCTTCTGCTTTTAAATATGTTATCGAGCACGCCCAAGTACGTATGTTATAAAATGTTCAGTTTATGTAAATCCATTTAATGTCTTTTTATGTAATCAAACAGTTTACTCACATTTTATTTATCCTATATTAATATCTTCAAGACAACATTGTATTTTTTATTACCACAGCTTTCCATAAAAGGTAATTGGGATATTTTCTCTTGTAAACAAGTCATATGTGCCTCTTTCCTTGGAGACTTCCTTCTTAAGTTTTAAGTTAAATAATAATTACAATAAGATGCGATATATATATATATTCCCATACACTTAGGAAATCAGTATTTTTTATGCATCCATAAATATTATGATATTTCTCTTTACGTTTCATCCTGTTCAATGACCGGGGACAACGTGAGATAGAGGAATACATGACAGAAGTGGAAGATAAGGATAACTCTACACGTAATCGGGTTATGAATGTAGCGATCGGTTTGGTTTGGTTTGTTTTATGGCATATAAACCTTAATGGGTTATTTAATGCCGACAAAATTTTTATTGCTAGTATTATGTTTTTGTTCAAAAATGTATTTCTGGGTATATTTCTCCTTGAAAAATATATAGCTGGTTATATTTTTTCAAAGAATGTATAGCTGTTTGTATTGTCCTTTTAATTAAAATAATTTCCTAAACAAATTATTGCTAATGATAATGTTTTTATTGCAAATTACGTCTGGTATTAAAACTTATTTTTACAAAATTTTGGGTGTTAACTATTTGCCCATAGCTGGGACCATAACAGGTTTTACCACCCTGGATCATGGTGGACCTGGGAACGCCAGCTATTAAGAGATGGTTCCACGATCGTCAAAACCTCTTGATCAGAGGCCCTGCTGTTGGATGTAGTTTATCGTCTTACCCAGCACGTTGATGTAATGTATCATCACACCGAGGACGATGTAGCGATCGGGGAAATATTCTCTTGGTTCCATAGAGTAAAATTTCGCGGGAAGACGCTCTTTGAATGGATGTTATGTTGTGAATGTGTGTGGTTTTCTATAATATGAGTGATATGGCGAGTCCTAGCCATGACGGTTAGAACTGATGGAACGAAAGAATGCAGTTCATCCGAATACTTTTCATGGAAGTAGCGTTAAAGCACTGAGGCATTTGGTACATCAGGCCCGTGAGAAATATCTGGAGGGTAGAAAATAAACTGTCAGCCACAAGGATTCGTAGACGATTAAGATCTTTCTCGATCTGGACAGTGAGGACTGGCCTGTTTCCACCAAAATATCACAACAGTACTCCATTTTATGAGCAGTTATAATAATAAAAAAAACATTATTATTAACATTACCGTTGTATTAATATATTTCTACTTTTTTTTTATTTTTTACCCAATACATTATTGAAGTGCTACTGAAGGTGTAGGGCTATTGAATAGGGATTTTACAAGAACATATACAGAGGGAGCAAGGAATATGTAGGATATGTTGATTGATAAGACTCAACTTGAAGTGGTTATGGTTGCAGAGATGACAGAAGCATCCCCTCGTGAGTCCGTTGCATATGACATGAATTTTGTGGAAGACGCTAAGTAGAACTTGCTCTTTACCAATGAAATATGAAGAGGACGAGATTAAATCTGTTCATATTACGTGGCATGGCGGGTTCTAGCTGTAATAGTCTATGCCGCTAGAACCAATGAATGTAATTCCGCCAACATCATATCATGAAAATAAGAGGGAGGGGGGCTAACGACATGTCTTTTTTGTGAAATTGTTGCACAATGAAAAACAATTCATGACCCCACATGTGTTGTATTTTATCTGGAAATATGCAGCTCCAAACCAGATGTGCCATTTTAAATTTGACCTTTCTTTTGACGGCTCATTCATTAAAAAAATGCCTAATAATATTGCACTATGATTAAACCCCTTCTTATTTTATACTCATATTCCTATTTTTATCAACGAGAATATTTTTATAGCCCCAATTTAAAGAAATGATAATAATGGCTGATATTATATTATGAATCTAATTTTGAAACAAAAAATATTAATAATGGCTGATATTATATGATGGATAATGAAGAAGAACACTGTAAATGATGACAGAAATTATGTTATGCTTCCGGTTAAAAATAAACTTTTAACAATGACTGATACTATGTTATGGCTCCAGTTAAAAAAAATGTTAATAATGGCTGATATTATATGATGACAATAGTTTAAAAACATGATGATGGTTGAGACTGTGGTACGCGTCCAGTTTTTAAATACTTATGATAATGGATGTTTTAATGTTTTGGCTATAGTTTTTTTAAAAATCCACACAATGGTTGATATTATGCTATAGTTTAACTTTAAAATTATTAATATTGTTTAATATATTAATTTTTAAGTTTAGATGAAAAAAAAAATAATAATGGCTGATATTATATTGTGGCTTCAGTTTAAAAACTATTAATAATTGCTAATATCTTAAGGCTTCAGTTTAAAAACATAATTGTTAAGAATGGCTGATATTATGTAATGGCTCCAGTATAAAAAATATAATAATGGCTGATATTTTCATATGACTCCAGTTTAAAAAACAAATAAAAAATATTGTGCCTCACAGAAATTCAGTTAATCACTTGTATATTATGACCTAGTAGAATGTATTCTAGGCTAATTCATTTTATGCCAGGTTCAATAAACTGGCTCAATCGCAATTTTACACCGAAAATAAAACAGCATCGACAAGAATAACATCATGTGATACTCTTGTTGTTACACCGATTATATTTCTCTTAATGGTTATTTTTAATAAAGGACTCGATAACGTTATTTTTTGTAGCGTTGATAAACAAATAAAACTATCTCCTATGTAGAAGAAAAACAAAAACAATATAATACTCACAATAAAAAGTCAATTAAGACAACAAAATTGCAATAAAGTTATTTTATTATAATATAAATCATGATAAATATTAATGCGATGAAACAATATTGCAAATTATTATTCAACAGTAAATATTTTCAGCTGAACATGATAAAAATATGAATTTAATAAATATGAAAAATGTAAAATATGTGATAAACATATTATTAATAATACCCTTCTTTCAGATCATCAGTAAGATAAACTATGACTTATGTCTTCTAAGAATAGCTACTCTCTCCATTGGATAAGAATAATCATAATGTCGGCATTACTGCTACCATTTTATAACCTGCGATATATAATCACCTTTTATATTTAGGTGTTTTCCGTGCCTACATGAATAGAAAGAAACTGATAATTAAACACTCTGATTATATTAGTTTACGATATGCAGGTTGCGATGGGAAAAATTTAATATTTTTATTTTTTAATTTCGCGCAAGTGCGTTGTTTTTCATTTTGCCAACTGCCAAATATAGCAGGCTCAGTTGGGCACCGTCTGCGAGAAAATAGAGCACAAAGATGAAAATTCACTCCTTCAGTATTTGAAAATGCATGCCGTACTGCTTGGCATTTTCTCCGTAAGCTCAACACGAATATTTCAGAGTGTTTAGTTGTCAAACTGAGGCGTTCATTTGTCCACATTAGATGCACCGAGAGTGAGGAAAACCAAATATCGAGTCAGCATCAATTGGTTTAGAGTGATCACTAATGATGACGAGGTTATGCTTCCATTCATTTTCCCAAAGGGCCTCAGACTCAATATCTACGCCAACGCCAAGTGCCTTGAAGAGGCAGTCTTGTCCTGCGTCAAGAGGGTGGATTCTGGAAGAATCTATACCTGAGAAAAGGACTCTGCAACACGCCACACAATCAAGAGTACCCAGTCATGGCTCTCAGACAATTGATCCGACCACATCACTCCTGACATCTGGACATCTAACTCACCAGACTGCAACGTCCTTAATGATTATGTGTGGGATGCAACTGAGTGAGAGACCAACAAATCTCGTTTTAACATCAAAGATGAACTGAAGGCAAAGATTCTGGTAGCATTCACCAACTTCAAAAGGGTGACTGTCCAGAAGATTTGCAAAAGTTTCAGAAGTCGTTTGGAGGCCGTAATTGAAGACAATGGCAAGTTTATTGAATAAGTGTACTCTTTACTATTTCAAGATATTTTGTGACATTTTGTTTAATATATATGTTAAAATGAGATGCCAGTGTTATCTTAATTTTGGGGTAATTTCGACGACAATTTATCTATCGCTCCCTCTTTTATCTTCAAACAATTTAGATTCTTGAAGTCCTTGTTAATGAGGTTAAGATGAAGATTTTTTTTTTCAAAATCGACACAAAAGTATTTTGAATATGTTTAACAATAGATTAATACAATCTATCTAAGGAAGAATTACATACAACGCGTGTCTCTTACACAACGAAATGATTACATAGAATATAAAGTAGATATTTAAAAGAAAGGAAATGGGAAAAAAAAATCAAGACGAACTGTCGATTTGTGTTTTTATATCCCTAACCACTAAAGCGTCATACATTCATAACCGCGAAATCACACCCTAAAGTCCCTCAATGGAATAAGTACGTGCAAAGCATACATAAATTATCGAGTTTCGAATACAAGGTGGGATTAAAATAATAGCATTTTTGCAAAGAAAAAAATAGGAAAGAATATACAAAATGTAAAAAGTACATGATGCGGCACAAATACTACCTATATGTATCTACCAAAAATATCTCCCGCGCATTGGTAAAAAAAAAATAAGTGGAAATGATTTTTTTCTTGTAATGTTGTATTATTATGTGGGATGTATTTCTGTAAGGTGTATGTGGGAGGTATATATGCCGCATCCTGTGAAATAAGCGCACGTAGGTTGACGTAGAACGTTTAAGGAAAAACTCGTTCTGCAGGTCTGAACCTCCTTGAGAATATTAATAGGTCAATTGGTGATGGATGAATAATGTCCCGGGTAGAAATATTTTAAAACTGATTCTGTACAACCTTTTTTGTAATCAATTCAGTCCAAGCAAAGCAAGAACGCCACTAAGACATAAGGATTTACTGGAAGTGAAAGAGAAGTAAAACAAAATAATAGTACGGATAAACTTTTAGTTTTATAGTTTAGGCGGAGACGTTAGAATTATGAATTTACGGTAGAAAATAGAAAGAAGCGGAACGCGAAAGAATTAGCAGGAAACAAGGAATCAATCTCTATTTCTGTTCAAAATCCGGTGAGCCGTGTAGAGTACTTGTCGAAACACTACAGTGGCTACTGACTTCTAAGCAGAATACTGAGAAATAAAAAATAAATATATATATATATATATATATATATATATATATATATATATATAGGAGTCGTGTATGTGTGGGCGCATGCGCGTTAACATTCCACGTTAGAGGCGTTAAAAAGCAAATCCGCATCCAATACACACGCACACCGATAAATATATATATATATATATATATATATATATATATATATATGTGTGTGTGTGTGTTTGAGCGGGTGCTTCATTTGCATAGAAAACTAAATCTATAATTATTCTGTCAAATCGATTATTTATATCCAATATATCAATAACATACATCACCACGAAAATCTCAAAAATAATAAAGATCCACAATAATAGCTTTAAAGAGAAATCGAATCTTTTGAATCCAACTCTTTTAAATGAAAAATTAATAGCACTGTATTTTCTTGTATTATAATGTATTTTCTTGAATGTTTGGTGAAGCTAATATTCACAACTTTGGAACTTCACTGTAAAAAATCCCACAAGCAAATACTCTTGGCTTTTTAATTACAAAAGTGAATTCTCTCACAGATATAAAAATTATCTCATTAAAAAAAACCCTCAATTAACTGTGCAAAATTACCTCCTTCGCACACATCTTTTCAGAAAACATGAGCAATATAAAACAAATATTTATTAAAAATCATCGCCTTCAAGCATACTGTAGACGAACAATGAAAATTAGCCTCATAGAACTTTAGAAAAATAGATAAGAACCACATTCCAGATATAGAAAATATTAAAACAAATACAATCATTAACTTATTCTACCGTAATAAAATGCACACGATGAATAAAAAATATTAAATATTTTAAAAATATAATTAGCTGCTACATATTTAATGATTAAAATAATCATTTTGTATTTATCATTTATGGACTTTTTAAATGTCTTAATTTTGTTTAGACACAAGCCATCAAAAAACACCCACTCAGTAAAATCAAATGTTTATGACTGCTCTTATCTATGAGTTCGTCATATCAGAATACTAATCATTACTCAATGAAATGAAATCTTGAAATACGATGGTGGGGATTAAGGTACAGAATAGAGAACCCTAATTAAATATTTGCCCTCATTAAAATATTTTAAAATGTGTATACAGGTTGTTTCACAATTTTGGAAACAAAATGATCGGGAAAAATCAAGGACCACAAATGATAGGGTAATAGAAATTACATTTATTGAAAAGTAAAAGGAAAACCTTTTATGACCTGCAATCATTTTGTCTCAAACAGCAACCAATAATAGAAACAGGAGGTCTAGAGTACCTGTTTTAGCTGTTAACCGTTTAGTTTAAGCCACTGTTGAATACAAAGGTGTTGATAACGCGCATACATTCCTCCTGGATGATCGCGTGATTTTTCTCGGTGATGGCTGCCTTCAATGCAGCAATCGTGCGAGGGTTACCCAGGTAGATGTTGCACTTGGGAAAACCTCAGAGGAAGGAATCTTGGAAGTTCAGATCAGGCGAGTTAGGGACGGGACGCTCGCCAACATTTTCACCGAACTATGCCATGGTAACATTAGCAGTGTGAGGAGGAGCATCATCATGCTGGAACTAGTGGTTCTCCACATCAAGCTCCAAACTCTCTTCAAGCTCTCTCTCCATCTTCAAGGCCGTTGCTTTGTTTCAACAATCGTGAAATGCTTACAATTCACAAGAAATAATAGAATTTATAGATATAAATTCATTTATATGTTGTTTTTTTTTCTTTGTCGGTGCTATAAATCTCAGCAATACCGTTCTATACTCGAAATAATCCATAAAATAAAAGTATATTCGAATTTGAAATGGAACGATCGAAATATGACATGTTGTTGTCAACAATACGTGTCAACGATGCTAACATTGTGATTGTGAGAATTATTGCGACAAAGTAATGGAATGAAGCAAAATTGAAAATAGATAAAAAATACATAATCATGGATTATCTCCCAAAAATATTGAAAAAGAAATGTATTAAGTCATCCCCCAAAAGGAGAAAATGAAATGAAATTTTAAACAAGGGAAACGTTACACATTTAAATTAATTTAAGCTTTCTAACCACGCACAGTAAAAACATTTGGATTCATCTTTTTGGAGGCATTAAATTTTTGAATGTTACATGTATGTATATATTGTAAATTCTGAACAACTCAGATACACACATATGAATAAAAAGAAACAGGAGGAAAAATATTCTGAGCCGATGCGTTTCGTCCTGTAAATGACATTATCCAGGTAAATTTAAATATTTCTTTCCAGCAGGTGATTATATACAATAGCAATGAAGCCATTGTTTTATGAAGGATTTTGAATTTGACATTTCAGAATAGTCATCTGTTTGTTGAAAAGTCTATCAAAACATGTGGAGGAGACGGTCCTCTAATTCAAAATGTTGTAAGACAAAAGTAAATAAGAAATATTCAAAATGCATTTATACATACATACATACATACATACATATATATATATATATATATATATATATATATATATATATATATATATATATATATATATAATGGATATTTCTTTTTGAATTGTTATTAATATTCATGAACGTTCGAACGATCTCAAATTTAAAAGCCTTGATAAACCTATAACATTCTCGGTCTTGTATAAACCTCGTTACAGATTCATGTACAATATTCCTTTTTATATTAGTTTATACAATATTCATTTTATTTTGTTACTAATTGTTTGTCCAATACAAGATGTAACACCCATTCAAAATTGAGAGTTAATGAATATTGTATGAATGTAAGAGAAAGAATTAAATTTGCAGATTATGCAGATATATAGGAATGATGATTATTGTCCTTATTCATGAAAAGGTTAAGATTGTAATCTTCGGGGAGGTAAAGTCTTGGGTGTAGGCTGCACAAAATAGTGATTCCTGAGATGAATCAATCCGAATGCAAATTAAGAAGGATACACGATGAGAATGCAGCCCACTCGATTCAGCGTACGTATCATAACTGACATTATTTTATCTGACGTTGCGGATATAATGATGGCAGCTCCTCAGATATTTACTCTAGCAACAGCGAGGGGAAAGGTTTGTGTTGTGAAAAGTATTTCTTCACGCATAAGAAATGTTAAAATCTTCAATCGGCAGAATATGGGAAAAACGATGACAGTTTATGTAGAATAAGAAGCCCAATACTGGTTTGCTAGCAATCTGAAAAGATAGCTGAAAATTTTGAGACGCAAACATGTGAAAAGAAAGCTGGGAGAATTTAACAAAGACAGAGACGATTCTTTTGAATTCTATCAAAGCTGAAAAGGTGAGACTGGGCAGCTCTAGATCAGATAGTGATTTTCTAAGCGAAACTTACCATGCCGAAAGTATGGAGTACCCAGCGAGTACCAAATACACTATTCAGTCATAAATCATCCAGCGAGACAACCTCGCTAACCATTACACGACATCGTAGTGTTAGCTAAATAGATAGGCAAAATATTTCTCTGGAAATATTACCGTTTCTTGAAGAAAAGAGCTTAAATATTTAGTTTAGGTAGAAAATCATAGCTTATAATAAGATTATCCCGGAGATCAGTGACAGCTTTATAGCCCAGCCTTATAAAATATAGAATATATTGAAGCCATACTAATTATATATAAACAAGATGCATGACATAATAATTGTATTAATAAATCATTGTGCCGTCAAATAAGACCTTCATTTATTTCAAAAGGAAATTATACTAAACAATTTCACTATATTATGATCTAATGTGATATACAGTGCTGTAGTTTTAGGGAATTTTTCTCTAAACAACGCAAATTTAAATATTTTTTCTCATAATATATACTAAAATCTATTAGGTTGTTATATATATATATATATAATTTATATTTTTGTTTTTATGAATTATGATCTAATATAACTTATTCATTGAGAGGCACCTCGTCGTGCTATAATGGTTAGTAAGCTTGTCTTGCTAGATCAGTTACGACTGAAAAGTGAGTTCTGTCCCCACTAGGTGCTCCAAACTTTCGACCCTGTGTGACACCTAAACTACGCTTGGAAAATGGCTATAACTTATTCATTGAGAAGCCTTTTTTTGTAATGTCTTACATTGTTTTTACATAGTTGTTACAAATGGAAGACAGTAAAATGAAATTCCTTGTGGTTAGTCAAATTAGATTTTTGATTTCCATATATTTCCATTCTATGTATCTAATTCAAAATATATTAACTTCATTTGGATTTATTTTTGATATAGTAAAACTTTGTAGCCAGTTTTTCAGCAAAATTTTTAGGTATGACTGTACATTTATCGGACACATTTAAAAAGCTAATACTTAAAAATTGGTAACGGTTTTGATTAGAATTATTTTGTCATTACTTATGCTATCAAATTCCACATTCGTACTGAGCGCAATGTTGATTTTCTCACAAAACCGAGACATCAACCTGAGCTAGTACCCCAACTCCAGCTCAGATATGGCAGCAATATCATTTTTTGTCGGATTTCACTCTTATGATTGAGTGTTTCTGTAGTGTTAATTAGCGAAAAGAATGCAGGCATATATATATATATATATATATATATATATATATATATATATATATATATATATATTATGCAGAAAGTATACATTAAGGCAGTAACATACATTGCAGATGAACATGCTTTATTTGGATATTTGTTTTAATGTAGCCTATGTCCTACGAAAGGTACTTACTATTCGCATGCAACAAGCTTTTATTTGGTCAGTGTCAATTTTAAGTGCTCTCATATGGTGCATAATAAAATTTAGCAAACTACATATATACGCTCCATTATTTGCAAAACATTCTTCAGAAACAGGCTATTCTCTTTCCCTCTCTCTCCCTATATATATATATATATATATATATATATATATATATATATATATATATATATATATATATGTATGTATGTATGTCTTTCTATCTGTCTATCTATCTATCTATCTATGTGTCTGTATGTGTGTGAATCACCATGACGAAAATATAATTTATTTTCTTCCATGCATAGTGTAAGAATCGATAAGCGATGGCTAACAATTTTGACAGCAAGGCTGCTCTTTTAATAAGCTCAGTGACGATATCCTTCAAATGTGATTGGTGAAAGCTGAACCTTTCGAAAATAATATAACGGCTAATACAGAACGAAACCTTTTTTGATAACGCAGTATTTTGACTAAATTTTTCTTATTTACTATTTGAAACAAGTTCCATTTATCACAATGAAACAATACTGACAATTATTTTAAATTATTCTCGTCGGTTCGCTCAGAATAATTCTGTTACTACTGATAAATAGAAAATATGTTAATTAATTGTTTTCTAATCAGTCCATATACCTGTATTCGAACAAATTTCCAAGTTATTCATGTCACAGCTTTAACTGTCTCTGCTTTTCCTATATTGAATAATTTAGATTTTAAGAAAAAGACGTAGAATTAAAAGATTATGAGGAATATTGTATCAAATATATTCACTTTTTTGCGAAGCCTTTGAAATTTAAATTAACTTCTTAAAAGAATCTGCAGAAACACAGAATGCCAAACTAAATGAGATTTTGTCTAAGTAAAATGCATTGATTATTAATGTTAGTAGATCAATGTAAAATATCGTCTCGCAAAGTATTGACGATTGATTGTTGAATCTTCGATGTGTCATTGAAGTGTCCTCAGTTATTCATTCTTTTATAATCAGTAAATATTTTCCATGATGTTTAATAAAGTAATATACAAAAGCAAATCTTTTTTCACATGAATTCCGGCAAAAAGTTTATCAATCAATCTTTAAGATATTTATAACTCCTATCTTTTCAACACATTCGCAAGCAAGCAAGCGTGGAATGCTGAAATTATTGGGCGAATATAAAAACGATGAAAGTTGCTGCTAGATCTCGGAAAGTTTTAACCAAAAAAAAAGATAGCCTTTGAAGCAAAAAAGTTATTCTATTTTTTAACGTCAGATTTAAAAGGTATAATAATAAATATCTGCTGTAGGTTAGGCAATTGCTCAAAGGCTACAGCGATTAATTTTCACGCTGAAATATAGTGCTTGAAATCTTAAGATAATGCTTTGTGCTGGAAAACTTAAGATAATGTATTGTACAAGGAATTGTCTATATCTTAGCTTCCTTACTGAAAGTTTGTGGAAAAGGAAGGTTTTGATAAATGTTACATTGTTCTAAGAGCTTTGACTTGCATAATTTCACTTGATAGAATTCTGTCTGGTCAAATATTTGAAGATATCGAGAAATAGCTCAAAAGCATTCTTTATCATGGAATATTCAGTTTCAATGAAAGTTCATCTAAATTCGAAAAAGATGACTGAAACATTAATATGGAGAATATATTATATAAATATTGTAAATTTTTGCATCAATAGCATATAGGCAGATATTCATTGTCAGGTCATTGCAGGATGTCTGCGATTATGTTGCAAGATTATGATACATCTGTGAATTATCATTGCTCCTTCCTGGGTTAATGAGCTGCGTTTTCAAACAGTGTCGGATAAATATATATATATATATATATATATATATATATATATATATATATATATATATATATACATGCTCCTGAAACAATATTTCTGTTGAGCTCTTCGGGTAGAAAAGTGAATTGTAAACAGTGACTATCACTATTGCTGATGCAAGAATCTTCGTTAAGATGAAGTGAGTTCTCCGGTTACTGTATGTTTATCTGAAAGTAAATGCGTCTAGATTAAGCTTAATCTCTGCCATGTGCTCATGGCTTAGATGTATACTCTCTGACTGATACCAAATGAGGCTGTTTTCGATCCCAACTTGAGGCAATCGTATGTCGCGCTATGAGCAGTGAAACAGAGAAACAGTCTGCCTGAGGATAGCAGTACACACACATGCGTGCAAAAGACAAATGACGTCACACATTATGAAAATGGACAAAGTCCGACAATTACTTTAAGACATTTTTATGTTTAACATTCTTATTTACATTTTACACGCCATGAGCAGACATGAATGTACGTGAGAGATTCATGGAAGATTGAAGTTTAAATACAGTAAATTCGACCTTGCTAACCGAACGCTCCTTCGTGTCCAAATCGGTAACGTCACGTCAAGCTAAATGACGGTTCCGTATAGTATACAGGATTTCCGTGAAAATATCTCGGACATTCAGGCCGGTAAATGTTGTTTAATACTGTTTATTATAAACAGACCATTTACTTAAATATTTGTATCTATAAAAATAATGTTAAACATAAAAATGTCTTAATATAATTGTCGGATATTGTCCATTTCATAGTGTGTGACATCATTTGTTTACATTTGATACGCCGTGAGTAGACTTGAATGTACGTGAGAGATTCATAGAAGATTGAAGTTTAAATACAATTAATTCGACCTTGCTAACCGAACGCTCCTTCGTGGCCAAACCGGTAACGGCACGTCAAGCTAAATAATGTTAAACATAAAAACTGTCTTAAAATAATAGTTGGACTTTGTCCATTTCATAATATATATACAAATAGAGAGAAAAAGACCGAGTGAAAGATAAATAGAGTAGGGAGAAAACAAAAATAACGTTAAAAAAATAAAAATTCTATATCAGCTATTTACTTAATATATTAAATCAATTAGTGTCCTCTATAGCTTACGTTACTTACATGGCTAAAATTAAGAAAATTTTAGAGCGTTCCCAAATTCAAAATTTTAAAACTTTTATTCCCGTTACTTCTGTGTATGAATGCAATTTACGAAATACCATGCAAGTTAAAAATATCATCTTCACATTAACTATGATACAGGTCATCATGAAACCAATTCCGTAGAAATAGAAAAAATAATTTTTTTCTTTGTCTCTCTGCTTCTATCACATGTTTCATTTTTTTACCTTTTAAAATTATAGTAATTACCTATTTTACTATAGATTAGAAAGAAACTAATATTTTACATATTAATATATGGAAAAACGGTTATATAAATATAGACAGTTTTACAATGGACAGGCATATTGAGGCAAGACAATATTTTAACAATATAGTAAATAAATATTTTAGGCGGATGGTAAGAAAATATTTTTTCCAAGAAGCTAAAAATATTTTAGGCGGATGGTAAGAAAATATTTTTCTAAGGTAAAAATATTTTAGGCGGATGGTAAGAAAATCTTTTTCCAAGAAGGTAAAAATATTTTAGGCGGATGGTAAGAAAATATTTTTCTAAGAAGGTAAAAATATTTTAGGCGGATGGTAAGAAAATCTTTTTTTAAGAAGGTAAAAATATTTTAGGCGGATGGTAAGAAAATATTTTTCTAAGGTAAAAATATTTTACGCGGAGGGTAAGAAAATCTTTTTCCAAGAAGGTAAAAATATTTTAGGCGGATGCTAAGAAAATCTTTTACTAAGAAGGTAAAAATATTTTAGGCGTAGGGTAAGAAAATCTTTTACTAAGAAGGTAAACATATTTTAGGCGGATGGTAAGAAAATCTTTTTCCAAGAAGGTAAAAATATTTTAGGCGGAGGGTAAGAAAATCTTTTACTAAGAAGCTAAAAATATTTTAGGCGGATGGTAAGAAAATCTTTTTCCAAGAAGGTAAAATATTTCAGGCGGATGGTAAGAAAATCTTTTTCCAAGAATGTAAAAATTTTTTAGGCGGATGGTAAGAAAATCTTTTTCTAAAAGGTAAAAATATTTTAGGCGGATGGTAAGAAAATCTTTTTCCAAGAAGGTAAAACTATTTTAAGCGTATGGTAAGAAAAAACTTGACCTTAATCTCTACCACACGTGTACCCTAAGTTATACTATTCTCACTCACTTCCCTTGTTTATAGCGTTGCTTGGAAGTCTGTAATTTATGGTCATCTCACTACACCACAGATTCCACCGGTGACCATGTCTAATGCAACAGATTTGGGCCACGCGCAGCATTCCTCTGTTCTTACGACATTCCTATTCCCCAGATTATGCCCTTGTAACTTTTTCCTCTTCAAAAATTAAATCTTCCTTGAACATAATATCTAGATATCGAGGAAATCCAAGAGAATGTGAAAAGGCAGCTGCTTGCTATCACAAAAATAGATTTCAAGAAATACTTCCTTAAATAGAAACCATACTGGTTAAAGTGTGTGACTTGAGAAGGGGACCTCTTTCAAGGAAATTGACCGCCGAAAAGTGATTTCCATTCTTAATGGGTGCCTCATGCAAAAAATATCAGAATAGACCTGCAAATGCCGACATGTCGTAATATCAAACCACCTAAATTAAATGTTTTACTTTAATATGATATTCATGTACGACGTTTTAAAGAAATCGAAGAAATAATTTCTGTATTTGATCCTCCTCAATTGTAAGAAATAAGTAGACACCAATTGCAAAAAAACAGCATATATAATTGTCAGTAAAAGGAACAACCCAACATGCAAAATACAAAATGGTAGCATATATCCAGTGAGAGCGAAGTAATTATTAATAGTGGGTTGAAAATACGACACCCAGATCCGAAGGTGCTTTGGAAAAGCGAAGGTTACACACAAAATCTAAATAAATTATTAAGAAACAGGAAAATTACTTTAGACACAAAGAATAGAGCAATGAACTTTATGAATGTCGGTATACACATGGATGGCAGTGAATTCTGGAAAATCTTCTTACGCGTGAAAATAGATTTAATGAGACAAAAAATATTGTTCTACAGAAAGATATTTAGAATATCATTGACTGAACAACTAAAGCACGAAGAAGTTTTAGAGAAAAGGATTAAAAAAAAACACACATATACTTAGAATCAGAAAACGAGAAATTAAATTTCTATAGGGACATAATGAGGAAAGGCAACATGGTATATATGAAACGGGGAGGACCTATTGAATAAATTAGTGAGAGAGAGAGAGAGAGAGAGAGAGAGAGAGAGAGAGAAGAAATGAATAACATATCTAACGACATTGTGTAAATTGTTAAAAGAACAGGGCTTAATAAAAGTTCGAAAGGACAGGGAAATATGGAATGACATGATTGGCAATGTTCATAACGGATTCAATACTTACCAGAAGACGATTGTATCTATAGATGGCGTCTGAACGTGGATTAAGGTTAGCTAATTGTTATACCTGACGTACCTATTATATTATTAATAGACTCTCCAACACATAATAAGTAGTAGTAGTAGTAGTAGTACCGGTCGCCAGTTGGGCTCAGTGGTGTTGAGTGAGTCAGTCGATGTCGGACATTGAAGTATCAACCACCACAACTAGATTGCTGCGTCATTAACTCTTATTTCAAGTTCCTAACGTTTTGTACGTCGAACCTAATTTAGGACGACTTAGTGAAATTCAAGCCTCCACTGTGAAAACTACTCTACAACATTAATCTAGCCTGATTGACTATTATTACTGGGTAGTGATTTTGATTCTCACTCTTAGTTCTATTCAAAACATTGATATTAGAAAAAAAATACCAGCGTTATTTAGAGTATTTATAGTCAAATGATTGTCCTCAAATTTCTTGCTGTTATCACAAGATTTAGGATGTTGAGCCCTCCTATCATTCTCAAGTGTATAATTATCTGGGTAATCCTTGATTTAAAACGGGGGTAGACTGTTTTCTTCCAATCTTCATGTCTATGGGTATCATTCTTATTTATAGCTCTCCTCAGTTATTTCCCGCCTATTTTCACTGAGTCCAAGTACACACTACCATATCCAAGGATTAAATCACAACAAACTCTTCACCAAATTCAGGAATAAACGCCTCAGTCGACTAGGTAACTGTCCCGTACTATAAATAAGAACTAGACGATATCTCTAGACATAGGCAGTTGAAAGCCAAATAGTATATCCCCGTAGATTAAAGAAATGATTCAGTTCAGAATTCTGTGGGTTACCCAGATAAAAACTCACCTGTAAAATCCGGGGGTCACAACGCTCTAAATGGTGTGATAGCAACAAGAAAGATGAGGGCAAGATTTCCGAATATAAATACTATAAATATTCTCCATCCCAGAAATTTATTCAAATATCGACTTGATGAAACTTCTGCCAATTAAACCGCATTAGAAAAACTGGGACAACCATATGTATTTCAAGATGAGAGTAATGGTTTTTATATCAATGATACTAATGCTGAATAATATTAATGTTGTACCCTAGGAAAGGTTAGTGAATAATCACACGTAGGTTGATATTGAACGATAATCCTTAACACGCGAACAACACATGTAGGATCCGCCAGCGGCGCGTAGAAATAGTAAACTGCTAGAAGTCAGTTAAGTGAATTCCACAATGAATCACCAACTGCAAGATATCTACCAACCGCCCCACGCGGTCAGATGTGGCACAAGGCCGAATTTAATGTAGGGTATCCGATCACGTAGGCACGTCCAAATATTCCCCGTATAAAACGGTGTCAGCTAGCTGTTTCCCAAGACGAGCCTATGTCGAAGGCATAGTTTCGTTTGGGGATCCTCGTTGCACGGATGCAAACAGATGAAAAGCACAACTGGAGACGAATACCCAACTGCAGGGTATCTACCAATCGCTCCACCCGATCAGATGTGTCACAAGGCCGAATTTAATGTGAGGTATCCGAGCCCGTATACTCGGCCAAACATTTCCCGTCGATCACGTATTGAACGGGGTCGGATAGATGTTTCTCGGGACGAGACTCTACCAGTCGACATAGCGTCGTCTGGGGATCCTCTCTGAATAGAGGCATGGAGTTTGACCAGCACAGCTAGAGACGAATCTCCAGCTGCAGAACAACATGCAGTATTTACAAATGTATTTATGTGTATAGGGAAATACCCATTATCGTCCGTAGGTATCCTATAACAATTAACTTTCGGTCAGAGAACGATGTGTAGTATCTGTCCTCACTTCATCTTAAAATAATTCCCGACCCCTTGGATGTCAACACTATAGCAATACTAGAGAGGCTTGGTATATACGAACCCCATCCTCACATTGGTCATTGTGACTTGACTACTTTTGTCCTTGGCCCATATGTAGTGTATGGACACCCAGCATTAGAAATGACCTCGTGCCACATGCCACCATCGTGGGAAGGCTCGTAAATATCAGTAATATTAAGAAAGAAAATAAATTTTGAACTGGAAGCCATTAGCAAGAATTTACTTTCACGGTTGCTTTCGGCGAAACCAGGCGAGAGGAAGATGAATTGTCGACTTCCTCTTGAGTTGTTGATTCCTTAGAGATGTTAAGAAAGCTGAACAGGAAATATGCCAATACAATATTCTGTGATACGCACTCAGCTAAATTTAATGTTACAAGGAAGTGCCAAGCATCACAAAAATCGTAACAATTCAACGGGGAAATAGACATCGCAAGCGCAAACAGAAATAATACAAAATATATGATAAATATTAGAGAGCAAAGAAGGAAAGGAAAACATATATATATATATATATATATATATACATATATATATATATATATATATATATATATATATATATATATATATATGTATGTATATAAACATAAGATAGCGCACATTAAGTACTGGTGTTGATACAATATTGCTCGATGCAATATAACAGAACAATTAAGTATATATTAATAAATTTGCATATTATCCCACACCTATAGCATAACTCATGCACAACGAACGTAATCTTCAGGTGGTCGGTGGACACTGACAGTAACATAATTTAAATTTTATATATATATATATATATATATATATATATAAATACACACACACACACACACACACACACACACACACACATATATATATATATATATATATATATATATATATATATATATATATATATCGCAATAGCTAATATTATTAACAAAAAGAGACACATGTAGAGAAACGACGTTTCATATAATCAGGAAACATCAAAATACAAAACAGAAAATAGACAATTGGAGAAAAAGAAAATTAAAGAAACACTACTCAAAATTGTTATTAAAACAGGCGTAAAAGAGCAGAATTTCCTTTAAATTCCAGAAAGGTACATATTCAACAAAATAAACAACAACCATTTTTCTAGACATTTTCTCCGACCGACGAGCTGCTATAATCTAGAAAATTCATACAGGGGAAATTATCCCAACATATAACAATCTACAAAAAATAATCTAAGCAAAAGAAAGGATTACTGAAATATTACGTAATATCAGTCCTCGTATATGACAGTGACTTCTGGAAATTTGCTCACAGATGAAGAACAGACTTAAGTGTTCAAATTAGAAATAAGTATAGGAATTAGAAAAGTGTTTTTAAGAATTTGATTATTGCTCGATATAGCGATAATTGTGTCAATCAGTGAAGTACCCGAAACCTTCGATAACCTAGGATATAAAATCGCATCGATTTCTAGTGTGTATTTATTTGCCTAAGGGAATTATTTATTTTTCACTTCTATTTATTCTTGTCAGTAGAAGAGGAAAAAAAAGAATGATTATATAAATGATTTCAATGTAAGGATATTATTTGTTTTTGTCCTTGAACTGCTTCTCATTATTGACAGGCGTCTTACCGCATTTTCGACTGCTTCTGTATAATATTGGTTTGCTCCTAATTGCCTATTTATGGTCAATTCGATCGTTGTTAAAGTTTTTTTTTATAAGAACCTTGGGGCAAAAGTTTAGAGTCTACTTCTGCATTAGTTTCTGTCATTGAAACGAAGAAATATTTATATTCAGTTAATAGGAATCCATCTTATAATAGAATATGATTATATAATATAACAGAATATGACTATTTTATGACTAATTAAGCAGATCAATATATCTACGTACATAAAGTTCAAATTGGAATTTTTTTTAAAGATTTAATCGAGAAAGTAATTCACACATACCATATGAGGGAACCCATTGTATGAAACCAAAAATATACCATATTTTAAGATATAGCACATGAGGAAACTCTATGCCTGCTATGATTTTAAACATTTAATCTCATCTCTTGCTTATTTGAGTAAGAAAATAATCGGAACTTCATGAATACCAAACAAGCAAATTTACAGTTATCCTATTATCCGAAAATTATCTCGAATTCTGAAAAAAGAAAAATTTTTTTAACAACAATAGCGTAGATTTCAATGTCAGTTGAATAAAAATTTTATTCAATAATTTTCTGTCTATAAAGGACCAATTTTTAGCGATGTGGGACGCGACTAAACAATTCATCGGTGAAAAAATTCAATAATAGTCAAAACTTAGTTTGAATACCAAATACTTCAGTTAAAAATAGATATATTCTATTCTATTTCTCCTGAGGGCTTAACAAAATAATAATGGCTCGGATAAAAATCGATACGATGGATAAGTACTGTAATTACCACGTTATATTTTCAATGTTTTTTTGTTTTTTTGCTATTTTTTTCTTATCTACATGAGTGTATGCAGTTGTTCAGAAGGTTGAGTGGATGTATCCTTGTTTGCCATTCAAGCAACTGCTTTTCCCTCTTTCCTGAATATATTATTTTTACATACAGAAGAACACAATTCGCCTACTGATATACGTAAGCATTCATGTACTTTTTTTTTTTAAGTAACAGCTTAAACTCGTTTCGTATATTTCAGATTTCAGATGATGCAGAGTCTGACACTTATAAACAAAGTTACGAATCGGATATGAACAATAAATATAATTCAGCGTTTTTGTGAATAAATAATTACAGGAATATATGGCGGAATGGTTAGAAAGTATATATATATATATATATGATTGGTGTATACGGAATAAATTCTAATAAGCAACAATTATTATTCTTAAAAGAGTGCTCAATACATAGTAGAGG
>CAHIKZ030000364.1:2500-50000 GCA_903632075.3 Acanthosepion pharaonis | reverse complement strand
ATTCAAAATGGTCTCTCAACCATTAACACAATCGTGACATGTTTTATAGCTCAAATTATTTTGGCGTAGATTTATGCTTTTCGTGGCACGTTCAAAAAGAATTACATTGTAGGTATATTCTTTTTTACTTTTAGATAATATTTCATAGCAAGTTTTTTTTAATAAAACTTAAATTCACCTGGTGCAATTTTATGAATTGCAGTATTGTTCAAAGAGAACAATAAGGTAAACAATTACAATAGCTTTGATAAATACGGGGTTGAAAATATTTAGCATGCTTCTCATTTCGTAAATTTTGACGATACGGATAATTGATTTGACCTGTGCAAAAAACAACAACAAAAAAAAAAAAAACGAGCAATCGAAAAAAAAAAATGTTATTAAATGTCTACAGAGTTTTGAGACGTACATTTTCCTTTTATTTTATATTTGTACTCAGCCTTATTCTTTTGCATGCCATTCTGCCTTCGTGTGATAGACGGTCAAGGTTCTCAAAAGCTTCCTCTTTTAGTATCTCTAACTAACCTTTGGCCAATTATGATTCATCTTTGTACTAATTGTTGATATCACTTCATATAAGTCGTTCAGTAGGTTACCCGATTCTCCCCACTAATGATTTTCATTTGTATAATCTGAGCGTTAAATACTCAAGGATGTTTTTATCCATCTTGTGTCCCGGAAATTGCACTTGCTACTCTCTGACTGCAAGTATCATTTGCTCAAATCCCATATTTTGTAGCAAATTTTGCATATAAAATTATTAATAAATTTTATGGATAAATCCTTCATTTCAAACGAATGTTATAGGATCATCCAGTTCAACAGAAAAAAATTGAATATAAAAGGAATATTACCAAATTTTTCTTTGCTTTCTCACTTTCATCCAAGTTACGGCCATGTCACGTTGAAATACCAGTTCCCGTACGATCACCGAAGTTCAGCAACGCCGACCCTGGTAAATATTTAAATGGTTTACCGGTTATGAATGAGGAGTACTGTACACTTACATGTGCGTGTGGTGTAAAAGATAACAGCCCGGATTTGGAAATCGGAGAACCGATTTCCAATTTCAGACGGGTTCGTTACATTCACTTATGTGCAAGTAACTTTGGGAAAGGCATGAATCCAACTTTTCTCCCAGTTATGGGTTAATTAGTAGAACTTGAATGAATAAAGTTTATTATTATTTTCAAGAACATTATTACAATATAAAAAATATTTTCTAATTCGAAATAACCTGTCGACTACTGATAAGCTGTAAAACAGCAACAAATCTGTCTAGTTAGTTTATTTAAAAACATTTCTTTCCGGGGATTTATTATATGTTATAAATTTTGAATATTTGGAGTATATTCATGACTTATATATTGATATCAAGTAATCTCAAAAATATCAAGAATTCTCCGAAGATAGAAGGAATATATCGGAGAACGTTTTCCCAATGAAATCGAAAAGACAGTAGGGCATAGAAATACGAAGGGAACTGAAATATTAACGTCTGTGATATGATTGGCACAGGCCAAGACGAACAGGAATAAAAGAGCAGGGCAATATGCGATTCTAAATAGAAGATCTATCAGTCTCAGACTGCGGTATCAAGTAGTTTACTGAAACATTACATGAATGCTAAGAGTGATGATACAGAAAAAATCATCGTAGAAGCACCAAAGTAGCTTTATAAGCCACACAATTAAGCTTACCATCCAGATTCGGATGAATGAAGCACCTAAAAGAATTAAAGCGGAAATAGGGAAATAAAAGTAGGACATTCTTCAAGACACTGGAACAAGAAATACTATTTTTATTATCAGAAAGCTATCAGAGCAAGCAATAAAAAACAGAAATGTGTACAGCTATGCCGGAAACAAAGAAAAACTATAGATGAGCTTCGGATCAAATATCTATTTGAATTGCAAATAAGATTTGATTTATATAGGGATGAATCAAAGATATGTACGATCAAGTTCGACTTAAATTCTATCGTCTTATATAGTACTGAATGGTAGAAAAATATATCTAGTTCTACAAAAGGATGACATGAATGTTCTGTCGAGATCATGTGTATTGTAAGAAAATGGGAACGTAAAGCACATTTTGATTAGGAATAAGAACGAGAAATTTTACGTTACTGTGAGATATATTGAAGAAGGTCGATTAGAACATATTGAAGACAAGAGCGCCAGAGACCAACATCGAGTAAGCTGCCTTACGGACATACTCGGATGAATGGCAGGACAGGAAATGGGAGGGAGAAATGCTTTCCTAGAGTAAAAATTAAATTATGAAGCGGCATAAAAAGGAGGAGAAGAGAGAAGCGGTTAAAAAATATTGGTGTATATATATATATATATATATATATATATATATATGAAGAAAAATATATATAGAAAAAACAAACAAAAATCATATATATACAATTTATACTGTTTTTTTAGTAAAGTATGTCAACGTCGGACGTTTCGGTCTAATAAACCATCTTCAGGACATATTCATAATGTTATAATGATAATGTTATATGTAAATGTTATAATTTATGAATATGTCCTGAAGATGGTTTATTAGACCGAAACGTCCGACGTTGACATATTAACATTAAAACAGTATAAATTGTATATAAGGATTTTTGTTTGTTTTTCCGTATATATTTTTCTTCATACTGTCGGATCTATATCCATATATTTGCTTATATATATATATATATATATATCCAGTTATATTGTGTATCTATATATTTACGTATATTTCTGTATGTATGAATATGTTTATGTATGTATGTTTGGATACATGTATATCGGTGTGTGTGTGTATATGTATATATGTTTATGTATGTACGTTTATGTATGTATATGGTTGAATGTCTGTGTATTTATGTGTATGTACGTATATATCTGTACTTGTTATTACATGTATGTATATGTATGTATATATATATATATATATATATATATATATATATATATGTCTGTGTGTGTATGTGTGTGGATGTATATGTGTGTGTTGAACACGTATCATATGTGAGCTTGTTTGTGTGTATGCGAGGTATGTAAACTTTGGTTTGTGTCTACTGCCGCGTGTGTAAGTCTATGTGTGTATATATATATATGTATATGTTTGTGTATTTATGTGTGTGTGTATATATATATATATATATATATATGTGAGTGTGTGTATATATGTATATATACATATGTATGTGTATATGTATTTGTATTTATATGGGTTTATGTGTGTATATATGTGTATATATATGTATATGTGTGTATATTTAGTGGGATACGGTAATTAAAATGAATTCATCGTTAGACACTATTTTATTACGCTTTGACGCTGACAAGAAATAAAAATGCCGAAAATTTTAAATCGTTATTATTATTATTATTATTATTATTTACTTGGATTTCCTTTGTATACACATTCTGTTGCGGGTCACAACCAGAGACTTAAGGTCAGAAATGGCGTCATGATATTTCCCATGTCATTTTTATATAATATATATAAAAAAAAAGTTCATACATATTTTACATAGATACACCTCTTTGCATTTTATGAGATGTATTGAAAGTACAATTGTTTTTTAAATTTCTTTAAGGTATCGGCTACAAAGAATGTCATCAATGAGCCTATTAGAACTTTTCTTGATCAATCATAGGGCTCCAGCTATTAGTGTTAATGATGATGTCTTCATGGGCTACATATGCGAGATTTCGATTTCAAGATCCTTGATATTTTTGGAAGATCTTCAAAGATACATTACAGTTTTCAAGGAATGCCATGTCATTAACAATGGTTTGGTTTTGCGATTTCAGATCACGATTTCTGGGCAATGAGATTTTATTGCTCTCTATGTGTGCATTATAAATTCCCATAAAATCGTTACAGGTCTTATCTTTTTAATAGGGTATGGGTTGTGTTCAAACCAGTTTCTTGCATTTCCCTTTCTGTAAATGTTGCAGAAATTCCAATGTCGACATTGGCCCACAATATCACCCAAGGTTATATATTTAGTGGGTGTCAATACTGTGCAACCTGATACAAGATTGCCAATTTTTCTGGCTTTTTATTCCAGTCTAATTTGAGGCTCACTTAAGTATTTCAGTATTTGTGTTTGGTAATTTCTAGTTTGCAAGTAATGGTCCTGTGCAGCAAGAATAACACTTTTGGGTTTAGCATTTAACACTGCAATATGTAGGCTGTTTTGTGTATGGGGGTTTCTACATCTGCTAGCAAGGTACGGGCAGAAATAAAGACGTTTATATTGCTATCATTTTTTCATGTGGTCCATTCCTTTTGCTTCCTTTTTAAGGCTTTATTATTATTATTATTATTATTATTATTATTATTGTTTCCTTTGATGTCTGGTGTGTACACATTTCGTTCCGGGACCCGCCTAGAGACCTAAGGTTAGAAATGGCATCATTACATTTTCCACTTGCACAAAAAAAATAAATAAAAATACAAATTTGTATTTCTTTAAGGCATGAGCATCCAGAAACCCCTTCAATTAGTCTACTGAAATCTTTTCATACCAATCCGAGGGATTCAACTACAAAAAGAATTGTTGATGTTCCCATGTGTCACATTTTTGAGGTTTCGATGTAAAGGTCGAAATTATTATTATTATTATTATTATTATTATTATTATTATTATTATTATTTGTTTATGGTTCTTGCTTTGAAGCCTGTAGAGTCGTGTCCAAACTATGGTCTTTAGGACCAAAGGGATAAGTGTCATTTAATTGCTAGCACATTTCTAGTAGGGCGATTTTTTGGACAACTTGAATGTTTATATTATCTCGAATACATTTAGTAAAACTGTTCATTCCTTTTCTCGCGAGGCCCAGTGCACTGATTACTATTGGTAAATCTCAGACATCATTCCTCATATCCTGTTAATCTCGATCAACATGTCCTTGTATTTGGACAATTCGATGATTTTCATGGAAGTAGCTGTCTCAGATCGTACTGCTATGTCAATAAGCATACACTGCTTGGATTTCTTGTCTTTTATGATAATATCAGTTCTTTTGCCTTTTATTTCCCAATCAGTTTGAATTGGCATTTCCAGGAGGATAGTTACATCGTTATTTTGTTTTTGGTTGAATCTCATACCATCTGTCAGTGGTTTCTATTTTCTGCATCCAGTATATATATATATATATATATATATATATATATATATATATATATATATATATATATATATATATATATATATATATATATATATATATATTCTATATATATATATATATATATATATATATATATATATATATATATATATTTCGCTGCCTTGATATATCTGTGAACATATTCAATTTTTGTAAGTTCCGATATCCTGAGGTAAGATGGTCGAGAGTTTCATCATACTTTCCGCAGATCCTGCATTTCGGGTTAGTTCCATCCTTGATTAGGTGACAGTAATAGGATCTGGTTCTGAGGCTTTGGCCCTGAGCTGCATTAATTAGGCTTTCTGTCTCAGCTTTCAAATCGGTTCTCCTCAGCTACTGATTTTTTTTCTGTTGCTTCAAATCAGTTTCTTTCTTTCTTTTCAGGTATTTACCATGCAACTCCTTGTGCTCCCATTTTTTTTTCTTTTTTGTAATTTCATTTGACCAATTAGTTTTGCTTTCTTCTTTTCTCGTTTGGTGTAAATTGTATTCGCTTGTTTTTTCTTCTTAAGTTTTTAGGTAGAATAAGATTTTTCTTACAGAGTGAAGCTTCTTTTTGATAGAATAAAGTTTGAGGCTTAATATTTGTAGCAGAGAATCATTCTTTTTTCAATCAGTGTATTGTAGATTTTAGAGTTAGCTCACGTTCGATTAGAACTGGTCTTACTGAAGCTTTTGTTATGTACAGTCTCTCAACATCTGATTTCGTGTGGACCATCCTCATTTGGGCAAGCATTTTTCTGGCTTTGTCGTCCAATCTTTTAATCTCATTAAACTTCTATTTATAATGTTGAAGCTGTATCTACGGGTATAGCTAAAGTGTTGATAGCCTTCATTTTCTTGTCCCATTTAGTTCGCTTTCTAGTATCCCAAAACACTCTTCTGTTATATTCCATGTTCTTCATCAATTCCTAAGTATTTGTATGTACTAACTTGGTTCAGTTCCTTAATCTTGTTTATATCAACGTCTTAATCTGTAGTTTTTGTTACTGCACCGCATTTGAAGGCGGTTTTGCCAAATTTGCCAATCCCGAACTTTATACTAGTGTCTTCGCTGAAGGTTTTAACAATGGGGTGAAGGGTTTTCTACTAGTTTTCATCCTTGGATAACGTTTTAAGACCATCATTATAGAATAGATGATTCACTTTATCATTGTGTATCTTGTATCCGTAGTTAGTTTTGTTCAGTATGCAGGTGATTATTATTATTATTATTATTATTATTATTATTATTCAGTATTTATTGGTCAGACTTGAAAACGAGGCATGCTTGTCTCTGATGAAGGTCGGCATTAAATAAATTAAGAGTAATATGAGATGACATTATTAAAACGATTGGTGTATTGTTTCTTTCTAAAGCGAGTACCTTAACGAAAGCTTGAATTCATATTAATGTTCTCTTCCTAATTCGAATAAATAAACGTAGGTGATCATAATATTTATTATTCATTGATTGAAAATTTTGTCTGAATAATACAGCATCAGCCCACTTAATATATTCTGTCATTGTATGCATTACGTAACACCTGCAGCCATGTATACATTTGCAGCAATAACAAACTTCAGAAAAGGGCCATATCATATACTCAATTATCTGGAGATGTTAAACATTATACCACATCTGGTGCAAATACCGTCATTTATTAACCTATAAAATTCATTTGTGCTTTTTAATAAGTAACATTTAATAAAGCTTGAAACGTCAATGTATTTATAGAATAATTAGATTATTGATTTTTTCTGGTTGTCTTCGGGTAAATGAAGGATTATTGCCGCATGGCTGAGAGATCAGACCGTTTACTTTCCTATCATTATACTCGGATTCGAATCCCGCCATGTTTAATTCGTCTGGAAGGTAACTTCTGTGGATGCAACCCCAGCGTGCTCCATATCTGAAATGTGCTTGGAAAACATACCACGGATTGTTCCAAGCCTTGTGAGTGAAACTGGTTTAACTGAACTATTCGAAAGCCGTCGATGACTGTCAAAATTTATCATCATCGAAGCTTTCAGTGTATTGCCTTTGTTCAGAGTGTTGATCATACAAAATAATACGCTTTCCCGTTAGAGACTCTAAGGTATATTTGCAATATAAAGAAAAGGTTGGCTCTGTGGATGTTAAAGAAACGCATATATACCTGAGCTGGTGTCTACAATATAGACAGTCTAGTCGCCCTTTTCTGACAGGCATGCAGGGTTACGAATTAAATCATAAATTTTTATATAGGATTCTTCCGAATGTAGCTGGCCTGATCAACTTATTTAGAAATCAGTATTCGAAAGAGTTCATGTTGACTGGGAGTGAAACACCAGTCACTCACTCTATACTCTTTTTATTTCTGATTGTCGCTCACATATTCTGTCGACTGAAAAAGTAAAACATGTGTTTGTATTGATTTTCTTATTTATCGAAAGTAATAACAAATCTTTTTTATTTTATTAAGTTAATCTCAGCCGACATAACATGTTTATTTTTATCAAATGAAAAGATATTGTTCTTAAGCATTGTTTTTTTTTTGTTTTCCTTAGTAAGTTGTATGCCATTGTAGAGTAGAGAATTCTTCGACAAATCAAGCAATAAAAAAATATTTTATACAAACGAAAAGCCAGTAGAGCAAGGTATTTTTTCTTCGTTTGTCCATTTGAAGAATGGTCTAGCAAACTGGAAGATTAATGCATTTCTCAAAAGGTTCAGCAGGAAACAACACGTTGTGTCTGAAATGAATAAAAATAATGGCGACCAAGTAATTGACTCTCTTTTCGCAGACGAGTTATGCGACTCATCAATCTTTGATATTTTGTTATTTACTGTTCAAAACTTTCTGCGTTCACGCACAGTTTTCTTATGGTTTGATTTTATCCATAAATCCTTCTCGCGGATGGAGAATTAAAAAAAGAAAGTATTTTGCAATGAATAAATAAATAAACATATGCAAAAATAAAAATACAATCTCAGGAAAACGAACGTTTTTAATATTGATGAGGTACGGGATTAGACGGAAGTGAAAATATGAAAAAAATGTCCTAAACGTTTTGATACAGACAAAACTCTAAACAAAGATATTCGGTTGTTTCTTTAATCCTATTTATCGAAACAATGTGGTGTCTGGTGAATTTATACACACACACACAACACACACGCACACACACATGTATATATATATATATATATGTGTGTGTGTGTGTGTGTGTGTGTGTGTGTATTGATAAATATAATTGACAATGTATTTTTTTCAAATTGTTCGTTCGATTTAGCAATTTTTCTTTCTGAGGATTTTGTAGATAAATTTTACGAAATCTGCACAAAATAAGAATTGTCCTTAAGTAATAATTTTTAATTTACAAACACACACACACACATATATATATATATATATATATATATATATATGCATGTATGCATGTGTGTGTGTGTGGACATTAAAGTCAACACCCAGAGACGACCCAATCAAGCCATATATATTTAAAGGGATTTTGCAATCATGTATTATTTATTATTTTTATTTACTATCAATATTATTGTATTACTGTTGTGTTTCTTCTTATTTAAATACTGAAATTAATAAAAATCATCTTAGATCGAAAGGAGATGTTAAAGAAAATGGTTGCCTTCTCAATAAGTATCGAATCGGTTTGTCTTTTTCATCAGGGAAACCGTTCATATAGATAGTGTCAGTTTTCTGCTATCGGGCGGTGTCCATGATAAAAACGGAATAGTTTATATGTTTTATTTCCAAATAAAAGTGTCCTTTTTTCCGATTTTCATTCTAAATTCTTAGTTCTCCCATGCCTGACGGTTAACCTCTCACTGAAATATTGGAAGATGGATTTGTTGTTCAGCATTCACTGCAATATAGGAGGATTGATATTGCATAGCATCTCAGCAGTTTTTCTTTACTTGAAACTAAAGGAAAAACATGATTTAAATTCTGAGTCCTAGTATATCTGATTCACCTGTCCAACAGAATTCTCATATATATATATATAAGTGAAAATAGAAGTCAACACTTATAGGCGGCAGTCTATTTCATGCTAGATGCAATCGTCAGGCCTGACACATAGTTGTATGAAAAATATTTATATATTTTCCAAGGATATTAGCGCGCATGAATTTAGATTTATCATATATATGTGATACTATAACTCATTATACAAGTACCCTTTATTTTCCGTCGTAAATAATTAAGCGGCTTTATGTTTTCATACATAGTGGGTTTGTATATATATATATATATATATATATATATATATATATATATATATATATATATATATATATATGTATGTATGTATATATGTATAAAGAAAAAGTATAACTTTTCATTAGCAAATGAGTTTCGTCCCTGATGGACTTTGTCAACGTAAATGTGAATTTACTGTGGAACATGTACTTATACACAGAACAAAATTGGAGGGAAGTATCGCTATGTTTTAAAAATGTAAGTCTAAAAATACTCAAAAATATTCTTAAAGCTGTGATATATAGTGTTTGATATTGTTTGGCAAAAGGACAGTAACAATGGAACTTGATTCTATATACAAGTGTTGGAATGCATAAATACAAATACAGTGAAACACTTGCATATAAAGAATAATATGCTCATTTAGCAATTATTACAGTGCCCGATTTTTTGTTGTTCACGGATTGTCATTAGTTTGTGATTGTAATCTAGTGGATTATCGCCCCTGAATAAAATTAGATGCTGCGCAAGTATTGAGAGCATGATTCCATTAATTCTTTTACTTTGGAACGACAACACTTGTTTTTTTTTTCCCTTCGCTTATCACGCGGCTTGTAAATACTTCAGAAACAACAAATGTGGAAGTTGTTTAACAATCGATAACATCCAATGATGCATATCATTTCCGTTCTCTTTTTTCTAATATTGTAAATACATTTATAAATGTTGTTTGTTTCAACATAATGTCTTATGTTTTGTTATGTAATAAGTGTCATGTGAAAAAATTCAGTGCAATTTTAAATTAGGTTCTTTTTGGAAAAAAACAAAGCTTAATTTAAGAAAATAAGAAAAAGGCATGTCTAGCAAAGCTAGAAATTATTACCATGTGAGCTAGCTGGTTATCCATTCGTCAAGAAACAGAGGTTATTTTGTGAAAATCTTTTAAAAACGACCCCTCAATGAGAAAGGTCAACACGGCTCTGGGTCACACCAAGCTTTCACGAGTGAATGCGATTGCGCAGTGTTAGTTCTAATTAAGCCGGGAATCTGATCCGCTTAATAAGTAAACAACGAAGAACTTCCGATTGGACATGATTCGGAAGAAGTTTGGTCTTTTCTAGAAGACCCTACGTGATTCTAGAAGCCTCTCAGGCCGGAACCGAAGCGATCCACCATACAACTAGGAGAAATACATACGGAAGAGTTTTGGTATGAATTGGGAAACAGAAGAGCTGGCTGGCGAACCTCGGGGAATTAGTTAAGCTGAGAGGAAGGAGATTGTAAGCGGAACCTGCCATTAAGACTGACATTAGTCGTCTATCTCTCTCACTTTTGACAAATCACACGAGCGTAAAAATGAATCAGGAAGAAATCATCGAGGTCTTCAACAAATTTGCGATTGCGAGGTTTTTTATAAGATGCAACTGCGGAATTTAGTGCAGTCTCGAGCAACAGCATTAAGCATCTTGTTTAGAAAAAATGAGTGACAATGTTAGACTTTTTTGTTTTCATCTGGACACACATGAGTCTGCCGAAAATTGTTTGTGCGATAATTAATACCAGGAGTTGCAAAAAGATTATTGTTTCAGTTGTGCAATAAATAAAACAGTTATTAAACTGATATGCATTTCCTTTTTTAATTAGATGGGGCACATTTAATAAAACTTAGATCATTGACAAAATTCTGTGATCACATAAACCTACCTATTTTAGAAAATGAAATCAGTATTTGAATGTAATCGCAATTCGTAAAGCTTTATTTTCTAATATTTATTGAATGACTGAGAGTTTTGTTAGGTTTTCTGAAGCAATGTAGATGAATTCTTTTATAATTATACACTTACATTTGGATCAGAACTCTAACTTACGTTAGTTTTGCAATTACAGTTGGATCATTACTGAAAACTACCATAGGTCTACACTTACACATGGATCATTACAGGACATAACAAATATTACTGAACTTTAATATAAATTTATATTCAATTTGCTCATTACTGGACATTACGATATGTTCTACACAGCGGTTTCATGCACCAAACACATCTAACATTGGGACAAATAACTCATGGTTATGCAATGGAGATTATGAATTATGATTTTTATGCCATGTCTATTTAGAGCATAGGCAATGAATACTCTCACTTCTTTATCTCTGAATTGCATTGATCTTGTGAAAGAAAGTGAAGTCGTTCTTTCCTCAAGGTTTTTAATTTCTAGTTTGGAACTACGTAACATAGATCACCAACAGAATCTAGAGTGTATAGTCAATCTAGCTAGTTAACCCTTAATACATGAGTTTTGTTAGTATGAAAGTCAGCGGACCGGATCCAATCTTAATATATATATATATATATATATGTATATAAATAAAAAGAAAGAACAGTAAGATATAAAATCCGGTGTTCTTATAGATATTTTATTTTTACAAAATAGTGCTCAATGTAAATTTACAGAGCATTAATATTATAAATTAATTGATTTAAAATATGGTTATTTTCGCTACACAGTTCCAACCATGTTTCAAAAATAGAAGCTAAAACCCCTAATTTTATTTTTTTGCAAATAAATTAAAAGCATTAGTTCCATTTCATCTTCAAGCGAATTTTGGAGTAACTTTTAAAATTTACCGGGTTTTAAATACACAGCTAAAATCACGTTTCCATGGTTACAGAATATTCTACTCAAATTGAACACGGGGTGTCTAGATTTTCCTTATGACAGTATCATTGTATCAGTTATTAGCTACATTTTGGTAAGGGGTGAGGATGTATTTTACTCTGAAACCTGACGTCGGTTGAATGGATGTCGTCTGAATTTTTAAAAAAAAAAAAAAATTGTTAACGGTAAAAATTTTCAACGTCATCTTTTAAAATTAAAGATTTTTTTTTACAATACTTTTATTTAACTACGATTTGAAATATTTTCCTTTTTAATTTTTATTTTACTATATTCTTTTTAAGAACAGTTAAATGTATTAGAATCCATTATATTATGTAGGATTATTTTAACATTAAGTTTAAGTATGTATATGAGGTATATTTTCATTGTTTAGTTTTAATAGACTATATTACTTTATAAAGTAATATAGTCTATTAAAACTAAACAATGAAAATATTTTAAAATTTTAAAGTTGTAATTTTGAATTTGTAATTAAAATTGTAGTTAAATTGAATGAATTCTAACCTAAATTTCTTTTTAAATAATACTACACGCATTAAAAAAGAATCCAAAAATAACACCTATAGTAAAATAAAATTAATATGAAATACCATAACATGTAAGCTTTTTGAATGACCCATGTCCTCAGTACTTACATGTGAAATATTATAATAATAGGTTTATATATAAAAGAAAAGTTGACTGAATCAGTGAAATTAAGTAACCATTTCTGCTGTCATAGTCATATACAAAAAAAAAAAAAAAAAAAAAAATGTAACCTCATATACATACTTAAAACTTAATGTTAAAATAATCCTACATAATATAATGGATTCTAATACATTTAACTGTTCTTAAAAAAGAATATAGTAAAATAAAAATTAAAAAGGAAAATATTTCAAATCGTAGTTAAATAAAAAGTATTGTAAAAAAAATCTTTAATTTTAAAAGATGACGTTGAAAATTTTTACTGTTAACAATTTTTTTTTTTTTTTTTTTTTTTTAAATTCAGACGACATCCATTCAACCGACGTCAGGTTTCAGAGTAAAATACATCCTCACCCCTTACCAAAATGTAGCTAATAACTGATACAATGATACTGTCATAAGGAAAATCTAGACACCCGTGTTCAATTTGAGTAGAATATTCTGTAACCATGGAAACGTGATTTTAGCTGTGTATTTAAAACCCGGTAAATTTTAAAAGTTACTCCAAAATTCGCTTGAAGATGAAATGGAACTAATGCTTTTAATTTATTTGCAAAAAAAAAAATTAGGGGTTTTAGCTTCTATTTTTGAAACATGGTTGAACTGTAGCGAAAATAACCATATTTTAAATCAATTAATTTATAATATATATATATATATATATATATATATATATATATATATATATATATATATATATATATATATATAAAAAAAAAAACGAAAGAACAGTAAGATATGTAATCCGGTATTTTTATAGATATTTTTATTTATACAAAATAGTGCTCATTGTAAATTTACGGAGCATAATATTATAAATTAATTGATTTAAAATCTGGTTCCTCAAGCGAATTTTGGAGTCCCCAAAAAATTCGCTTGAGGATGAAATGGAACTAATGCTTTTAATTTAATTGCAAAATTAAATTCGGGGCTTTTAGCTTCTATTTGTGAAACATGGTTAGAACTGTGTAGCGGAAAAAACATATTTTAAATCAATTAATTTTTAATATATATATATATATATATATATATGTGTGTGTGTGTGTGTGTGTGTGTGTGTGTGTGTGTGTGGGGGTGGGTTCTGCACAAGGCCTTAACCACAAGTCAAATCATACATGCTGGAGATTGGGCAGTCGGTTCTTAGGAAGATACAAACTAGACTCGATATAGCGCCGCTAATCATTCAGTTCCGCAGAGTTACTAGTTTGTGTCTTCTTCGTCCACAAGGCCGGCGGTACAGTTGGTATGACGTTTGTCTCGAAAAGGTCGGGGTTCGATTCTAGGTCGTGGATGCACACTGCTGATGACTTCCAAATAGGACGAAACAGCCGTCGAGTGCATTCTGTTGAAGGTTATATTCGGGGCTCGATGAATTACCGTATATGATTACACTAACCACCCCTTTTTTTATTATATATATATATGCGGTTTGGATTGAATTTTAGTCCCTGTCGACGTTCGTGGCAAAATATATATATATATATATACATATATATATATATATATATATATATATATATATATATATATATATATTTTGTTTGATATATATATATATATATATATATATATATATATATATATATATATATCAAACAAAATTAACCCTATATAAATAAGAACCTCAATTACTTTAGTGTTTTTTTTTAGATATTAAACATTTTAGAATGGTTAATTATGTTGTGATATATATATATATATATATATATATATATATATATATATATATATATATATATATAAATGTGTGTGTGTGTGTGTGTGTGTGTGTGTGTGTGTGTGTGTGTGTTGCCTCGAACGCTGAGAGGGTCTAAAATTCAGTCCAAACCTCATATGTAATGTGTAGATTCGAGTCATCGCAAAAGATGATGTAAGAATGGTCGTGTTCAATTATGACTACAGAAGATTCCTAAAGTCTTCTGCCATGCTATATTTTCCATGAGTCAGATCTTACTAATAATGGCGAGATTCTGCTTTTTCTGGGTTGGTTTTACCCGGTCCTCACTGTATTGCCTCGAAAAAATGTAAAAACATTTCCGCGGCTTGAAGATGCTACAATATTCTCTCCACCGAAACAATTATCCCAAAGACGGAATGTTGCTATTCTCTCACTACTCTAATGATATTAACATATCAGATGTTCAGACGATTTACATTGCTTAGCCCGACCAGCTCAAACGTTCACAGCTAATATCCACTATGCTATCGTCATAGAAGCAAATCATCCCCATTCATTTCGTGATCCTTTGACAAGGAGCAATTTCCGTTCAGTCAGATTATTCCCGAGAACTTTTACTTTATTGAACAAAAAGCCGAGATGATGCTCCCCTAGCAACAAATTCTTTGTTTCTCCCATAATATGGTCAACCGATATCTCTGCTACATATCTTCATAATATTCAATTCTTACCACATTCTACACACACGATTACGCCCATCTCACACTGTAATCATCTACCTTGAGAGAACATTTGGTAACAGTAAAATAATATGATATTGGCTTGTCGATAAGCGTAGCAAATTCTTACTAATTATACAGATTTCAAATATTAGATATTCCTGTAAATTGACGTGAAGTACTTCATACAGAGTTTATTTCATGAATTCGAAATATTAACCCGTGATCTGCCTGAGGCATTTTCTCTCAGTTTGAAAGAAAATATTTTAACAGAGTCACGTACAGCACTGTGGTTTTTAATTTCGGTAAAGTCTATGATTTGATTGACACGAAGAATAAAAAAAAATATTGCTTGAAGCTTAGTTCTACATATAGGAACAAAGAGGCTTTAGTAATAAAGCTAAATTCAGTGCAAGGTATTAAAATAATTATTAATGCGTTGTTCCTTAGAGACGTAGTCGTCTTATGAATCATTGCATGTTTGTGTATTGCCACAGTTAATATTATGAATATTTAAACTGAACTTTAAATTCACATATGATGATTTGTTTACATTTCATCACCGGTGATCAGACCGCAAGCTACTGCCAGTCACGATGAACAGATGTCCCCTGGAGAAGGCCCCGCGCTTAGGGAGGATATTTGACCTCCAACTCACACTCGACCTCAAGTGAAATTCCTATATACGATTCATCACTAAAAATGGAGGTAAATGTTTCGGCTCATTTTACTGCTTTAATAATTACCCGATTCCTCAGGCAATCGTTTACCATTATAAGTACAATAGCAGGCCGAAAATGGTTTACTGTTGTGATATTTGGACTTGATAGGGTTCAAAAGCTTTTCCATGTGCTTGTTGGAGAAGAATTATTTTTCACAAGCTAACCACACTCTCAAGGTCAGGATGTGGCGAGTCTCTCTCTCTATCTGCTCTTTCAACACTAACATGGAAACTGCTCCGACGAACGGCATCTCCTCGTTCCACGAGCTATAACTGTCACTGCTAGGACCCTCCATGCAAATTAAATAGTAACAAACCACCGACATTCATTGCGTTAGTGAGGAATAAGTTCCACTGAAGCAGCTTCTTTCCGTGAACCAATGCCGTATATAACAGACTCACAAGAGGATGTTTGCCCGATCTTAATATCTTAACCTGTTCAAGTCTAGAGTCAACCGATATATTCCCCTTCTATCTATATAAACTATCCCTTAACGTAACCCTCTATCTCGAGTCATCCCCCGAACCTTGCACTGTGTGAATCTTACAGTACAACAAATATTTAATGAATAAAAAGTAAGGATATAGCATTTAATATTCATAACATTTTCTATTTATAAATTATCTTGGGTCCAGGAGTGTCTCCTTAATGTGGTAATTTGCAGAATGGAGACTGTAATTTCACTGTTTTTTTTTTCGAATTTATTCATACTTCATACGACTTTTCCCCATCTTGTAAAGAGCGGATGTGTCATCTTTCAAAGAGAGAGCTGCATTAGTACTATATGGATGCAAATAAAGATTTTCTCTATTTGCTTAAGACATAGTCACGAGTGTCACGTGGGGGGTCAGTTATTGACGTTAGGTAGTACAGTGACAAACCCCAATTTCTGATTATCACACGTAGAGACAACATATCTGATCACACCATTTGCTAGGCAGACAACGATGAAGCAAAACCTGAGTGTCCACAGCAGTTTAGCTACAGAAGATACCACCCAGTCTGACCAGTTACATGAAGGCCACCACGGGCTTGCACGTTTTATCTTCAGGAAATATCACAAATAAGACCCTCTTGACTTTTGCTCCTTTCACCCTGCGTTTTGTATTCATAAGATATAATCTCTTTAAAAATCTTATATAGTTAACTAATTGTTCCTGTATTTTTCAGTCAACAAACAGCATGAACTCACGGTTTCAGATCAATTGTTTTATCAAATAATTCTTAATACGATAACTTCATAATTATATATATAACAGGTAAAAAAATGCCTCAGTAAGGACATTCGAGGCAAAGATATACTGAACATAGTTTATTAGCGAGGCAAGAAATTATAGTAATTTACTAAGCGTAGCTTAGATACAAAACATCTCCGAAAGTATGGGGCACCCAGTGAGGATCGAACACACTATTCCGTTGTAAATGAGCAAGCACGTATAAGTTTGCTAACCATTACATCACGTCTAAATGCCCATTAATTTTCTAAGCGTTGATAAATTGTGGCATAGAGGCCGAAAGTGTGGAGCACCCAGTGAGGAACGAACTCACTACGCAGTCGTAAATAAGCTAGCATGATAAGCTTGCTAACCACTAGGCCACATTGCAGATCTCCAAGTCAAGAAATTATAATTTATTCTTTATTTTACTTCTTTTTAATTACGTATTTCCAGAAAGTATGTTAAAATTTATCTTTATATCATAGATATTTGTCTTTAACAAAATAGAAGTAAATGCAAAGGTAAGTTCCTTACGTTCACTAAAATAAAGCAATAAACTATAATTTCTAAAGAAAATATCGTTGGGACGCAAAACATAATGGTTATATTAACCTAAATATTGAAAAATTAACTTTCAAATAATCCTGTGGAAATTCAAAAGTATGTTCCAACGTAATAAGAAATAAATTGGATTTTAAACAGAGTTTAGCATAAATGTGTTCAACTGCCTTCTACAAGAAGAATGTTAGATGTTTTATTAGTTATAAGTTTGAATATTTTGACCGTCTTTTAATGTATTCCTCTCCTCATATTAAATATATATATTTCGATCGTAGTGAAAAAAATAATAATAATAAAAGCAAACACAAAAACGTTAGATAAAGAGTTTTATGGACGTTTTCTCAGTACAAACGTTTGCTTAGCTATCTTTATATAGCATATGCTTTTCTCTTACAATATGAAACTATATGCAAGTGAAAGTTACTTACCTTCACCAAGATAAAAAAGGAATGCTATAAAGATCGATATATTGTTTATTAAAATGGTGGATACAAGAGAGTTTTGGGATTAACAGGCCAGTCTTTTCGATTATTGATGCTGGAATGACTTCAAGATTCATGGTGTGGAAGTTATTTATGACGATGTCTCAAACTAACAGTGCCTCTTAACACAAGGGAGATACATCAATAGTTCAAAGAGAAATACATAGCTGTTTTCAAAGCAAGAGTAAAATAAAAAATAACTCAATACGTAGTCGAGTAGTGAACTGGATCCATATTGGAAGCTGCCTGAGTAAACTAAACTTATTCTGTAGCGAAAGAATAATTTTAGGTTCGAAGCAGCTACATGGTAACATTTTCTCTTCAATAATATTTCCAGATAATCATTTCGACTATCCGTATTAATGTTCTTGAAACGTTTGCAAGGATTGAACCATAACTGAATTTTCCACACTTTTCCTTATGTAATATCAGTTCTTGAAGGAAGAAATCATGGGTCTCCACTCACTTCATTTTTTTTCTTTTACCTTTAAATTACACTGTCTTCTTGACAACTGCAGTAGAGTTGTTTCCCGTTGCGTTCTTAATTCAAAGTCACGATTTTTATACGTTAATTGCCTAGCGAGGCTAGAGAACTGAATATACACTGATATTTAAAACATCGTTTTGCGGGTGGAAGCAGAAATGAATTCATTCTTTTGCAAGGGTTAAAATGCGAAAGAAATTGCAACATACAATATAAAATTATGACCTCTCCGATACCTTAATACACATTACCGAAGATAATAACAGAAATTTATGATTCAGAATTTTTTTTATATACATTTAACGGGTTACGAAGAGAAAACGACCTAATGTAATATCACGCAGTGTGAGAGAAATATTCAATTTATTTTCTATGTTAGAAAAACAGTGAGGATTAAAATATCAGTTTCTGACCTGACACAGGAATGTAAATTGAAGATCAATAGGGAGGTAGTCATAACATTTGCATGCAACTGTTCTTTCACACATAACTCACATTACCCAGGAGTAACTGGGTAAAAGCGTTCGTAGCCATGTAACATCCGATATCTTTGCTTCTACTCCGCTTGCCTCTTTGTCCAGTGAACCAGCCATCGTGCGAATCTATTAAAAGCCGCCTTTGGAGACAGAAATAATGTTCTAGAACCACCTGCTTTGGAAAAGTGCTAGATTCCGGAATGGCGTCGAAACCGTATTCGATGTATTTTTTTTTTTTTTTTAATGAAACTAATATTAATTGAAAAAAAAGTAAACATATTATCAAAATAATTTCACTGTTTTCCTAATTTTAAAAATGTGTAAAATATTAGTTGGTGCAAAAAATAATGACGTAATAATGTCGTGTTTTAACGCATTTTTTAACGTCAAAAAACGACATTATTACGTCATTATTTTTGCACCAACATATATTTAATCGGTATCACCCCATGCAAGACAGTAAAGCCATTAAGAAATAAGTGGTTACAAGATGTGGAAAAAGAAATATTAATAATGAGCGGAAAGAGGAAATATTAATTAAGAGGTCAGTCGATAGCGATTGGCACCGGGGATAATCTTTTGCAGATTAAAGTTTGCTGGAAAGCATGAAACTGGAAGAAAATTCTACAAGCAAGAAGTGGGAGAAAAGAAACTGTTAGCATAGAATTTATAGTTACATCTAAGGTGTTCAATGGCAAATTGAAGAGATTTCGACGCCAGTCTAGTACAGCGTTTAAATTAAGACAAAAATGTCTAGGTACGATAGCGAATATCTCATCCGAACAATTAACATCAAAGTATTTATAGAAAATAAATAGAGAGGCAATTTTACGGCAATGTATATGTTACTGATGCCAAGCGGCCCGATCAGGACAATGATATTCTTGATTCTTGTTTGGATTTTATCAAGGAGCTCATAGTAAATAGCAGAGTCACCGGACCATATGTGACAGCAATATTCTAAGTATGGACGGATATGTAAGACATGATTCTGGGGAGAAAAACTGTCTAAAATGATATCAATGTTTTCAAATAGTTTGATTAATATCCCCATATTTATTGTTATTATCTCAACGTTTCAACCGTCGTTCCTCCTAGCTTTCTCCGGTTGATTGTCGATCGGGGTAACTTTAAATTATTTTGGAACTAAATATTTTAGTTTAGTTTAAGAGGTTTCAATTTTCGTTTCTTTCTTTCCTGGAAGAATCCTCTTGATGATTGAAGCGATGGTTCGTGAATTTTTAAGAATAATAATTGTGAGGTTCTTCCCTTGGCCAGATATTAAAAACTAACAAAACCAGCTGTATATCTGCAGACAAAAACTACCTTAGTAGATTAAATAAAGATGTCCATACTTCATTCCCTGAAAGATACCCAATTCGAAAAATAAATAAACAAACAAACAAGATAATACCTAAAGAGGTGAGTATGTTTGTGAGTGTTTTCGCATAATTTTTTTTTTTTTCAACTATAAAAGACTCAACTCATAAAAAACAAAATAATAAGGTAACGCTTTAACTATTTCCGGCAGACATTTCTAATATCACAGTTTGGGATAAATAATAAAAAAAAAAAATGTGATAGAAAGCAAAAAAGAGAATCTAAATGACATCGCCTATATATATATATATATATATATATATATATATATATATATATATATATATATATATATATATATATATGTGTGTGTGTGTGTGTGTGTGTGTATACACTAGCTGGCTTCAGAAAAAGATGATTACAGTTCTTCCATGGCCGTAAATAAGTCCTGATTTGAAGTCTTTTGAAAAACTATGGCAAGATTTGAAAGTGCAAATAAATCGTCGGTCACCCAAAAAACTTCAGGAATTAGAACGTGTAACCATTAAGAATAGAAGAAAATTCTAGAAAATATTTGATCAAATCTCATCGAAAATTTTAGAAAACTATTGCAGCAACTTATATAGGTGAGAGGCCATGCTATTGACTATTAATATTGCGAAAATTGTTCAAGTATTTCTATTTTTTATACTGAACAAATACTTTTGTATTTTCCTATTTCGTATTTGCTGTATATATATATAAAGTGTTGTTCTGAAAATTGAGTTTTATATTCGTTTTTTGTGCTTATTAACATACAAAAACTGGAAACATACAGGTATTAGATTCTGAGAAACGGATAAAAATATTCAAAATTGATGTGTACGAATAATTTCGATTGTATTGATTGTATATATATATATATATATATATATATATATATATATATATATATATATATATATATATATATATATGACATAGTGAGAGACAGTCTACTCACTAGTGTTGAACCAGACCAATGTACTTAGCGTCGGCTGAAATGGATTTATACCTATTTGATGTAATCTTGTTGTTTTTTTAATTTTTTACTGTGTAAGTTATATGCTCTGTTATAATAAATACTTTGAGCTCTCTTTCTGGATCAGTTTTAATATTTGATATTATTAGGATCGAACTTGATTATATACCAACGGATCTATTGCCTGTACTATATATATATATATATATATATATATATATATATATATATATATATAGTATAAATTGTTTATAGGTTATTTTTATAGATACAATATATTTAAGTAAGTAAATGATCTGTTTTTAATTAATCAGTTCAAATTAAATTAATCCATTTCATTATAGGCTGTGATTTTTTGATTGAGCGTTTATAAACAATAATTTACTTCAATTCTTTGTATCGATAACGTAATGTATAAACAGACATTATAATAAAATAATTGACGGACTTAATCTATTTATATATATATATATATATATATATATATATATATATATATATATATATATATATATATATAGTTTTGAAGAAGGCGGACTGTTTATTTCTCTTACACATTCCTCATATCTCTTTGTATTTCTCATATTTTAATAATATAATTGAGAGTATTCACACAATCTTATCCTGAGCACAGAGACGAAAATGACTGGCCATCTTGGTGAATCAATTTTCAGTACTCTATGAAAAATGTTCATTATGTCTGACCCTTTGAGATCTGGGCAATAGACAGCGCATTAGTGAAAAATTCTTTGATGTTTTCGCCCTAGATCTTTCACGATAAACAGTCTTCGGTTTCAGCATTCAAAGATAAGACAAGCCGTCGCGTAAAACCCTTGACCATAGCATTGGTATACATATCGAAAAGACGAAGTCATCTCGAAAAGCCTAAGTTTTTGAACGACATATATTTATTTTCAGGCAAAAATAATTGTCATAATTTGGCACTTTTCCCAACACTCATTGGTCAGTTTTTTTTTTTTTTATCAAATGAATGCATGTAGATATATCATCTTTTACTGTTCGTTCTGTAACGGAAGTCTATTCATTGTCAACAGTGCGTATTTCAGTTAGGACACGCATCTTAAACATTCTGTCGGGTCTGTTTTTGCTAATCATTCCACCCCAATAAAGTCGATATAGCTACTAAGACGCAAGCGTGTTATTGAGTTTGAATGAATCTAAGAATACTCATTATTATGAAGAGAGGACAATAATAGTACAGTTTGCAAGGATGCAGAAGATAACAAGTTGCATTGCATTTAAATTTATGATGATCAACTTTTAATCCAAAGCAAGAAGAGGGAAGGGCGATAAATAAGTTTTAAAAAATATCAGCATGGAAATTATGATTGCAACTATCTATTTTCAAGTGACGTTATCAGTCATGATACGGTTCAATGTATCAATTTCAGTTGTAAAATAAATGAAACCGAACTGCCAAACTAGTATCGCGCTTAATTTAGTAAAGTTCAAGTACCAAGGAAGAAAGTTCATCGGAGCAATTGCAACAACAATTTTGACATCGGGAAGCGACGTTACGGCGATTGGAAATTGACTGAAGTCGAGATGCCAAATGAGAACCAATAATATTGCAGAATCTATTTTGGGTTTTCTGTAGAATCTCGAGAAATATAGCAGAAGCACAAGATCAGATATGATAGCAATATTTATTACATGGCCGAAAACTAAACTTATAAATGTGTAAAATAATAATTGAAAATGTACGAGAAAAAATATCTAGAACGATTGTGTGACCTACTTTTCCTAACAGCAAACCTAGATTCAATATAAACATTATGCTTCATGTCAATGGAAAACGTTAGACAGAGAAAACATATTTTTTCTCTAAGATGATTAACAGAGAGCTGTTTCGTTTGAATTTCTTTTTTTTTAAATTTTAGAGTTATTATAGAGTAAACTCGATCATTATTTTCTCCAATGAGTCCAGTTTAGCGACATACTACTTTACACACACAAAGAAAAATGTAAAGAACTTATAAGAAGACAATAAAGAATAGTAAACCTGCACACTCGTACCCAATGCACTCAAGTGTTTCCCAACAGTCAGAAATCTGACTTGATGGCTTAATAGTTCATTTTAAAGACAGGAAAATATCAGGCAACCAAACAACGTTAATCGTTCGAGTTTCAAAGACTATCATTTAACTTAAATATCGTCTCCACTTTCTTGTTCCTTAAAATGTTTTATTTATTTATTGACAAATGGAATGTTTTACATGAACAAATTATTAATTAAAATAAATTAAAAGATGAAAGGCCCTCAATCTACAAGATAAATTTCTTATATTAATGAAGCTAAAAATATCGTAAATAACTCTAAAAATTGCATATTTTTTAATTATTCGCAAATATAGAAAAATGAAATGAAAGAAATACTGGGGTCTGTAACATGTTTGATTATCTTATACAATATAACAATATCATTGTAACTATATATGTAATTTGCTCACTGGTTGAAATGAACTCAAACAATATTTCCCGCAAAATCTCATTTCCAACCGTTGGTTTTAATCTAGACCATGAGTTGACCAGATAATTTATCCGTACAAGTTATTATTATCGGTTTTACATATATTGAGACTGTTTTTTTTACAGCCAAATAAATCAATAATAAACTTACGATAGAAAACACCAGAATCTGCTAAAGATACAACGGCAAATTTCTTCGAAGCGTGTGTATTTTCAAACGATCTTTTTCTATGCGACGTCATTAGGAAGCAGTCTTCTTACCCCAAGCGGGAAAATGTTGTAGCTGCCTTAACAACCAATGTCCGTTAAGTTTAAACTATGAGAAGCGATACACGCAACGATTTGTAAATTGTTTAAATTATCAAAATTATGCACAGTTGATTGCTTGTCTCCAACAAACTAGTTTATTTGCTGGATATATTGGAGAATATCATTTCTTAGAGGGAACACAGCTTTCTGGCGTTTCAACTTAAGTCAGGTGTTGTCTGTGTTGCTAACAAGTTTAATTTAACGATCTGTTTTCGAAATTCTTTTGTGTGATAGCATGTGTTTGTTTGTTTGGCGGCATATTAAATCCGTATGGGTCATTTCATGGCAAACATAATTTTCTTGGTAGCTTTAGCAATTTCATTTACAAAACTGTATTGCTGGTAGTATACTTTTATATGTATATCTGCTATTTTTTGTTTTGCTATATGTGGTGGATTCCGAGATGAAATCTGGTCTCAAATTAATGACAAACGCCGGAATGAAATATAGCAAATAAATGTATTGACGTAATCATACAATTGGTAATACGGTTAGTAGATCCAGAAATGCGGTTAGTAGCAATAATAATAATAATAATAATAATATATATATATATATATATATATATATATATATATATATATATATATATATATAGTCTGGGAAATTCAGTATCGAAATAGGACTTCCTTCTGAGTCTACGTGCTCGCAACTGTGACTCCTACAAAGCGGTTACCTCACACTCTCACTATATCACTGTTCAGTCTGTCTGTCTGTCTGTCTGTCTATCTCTCTCTCTCTTATTCTATCTCTCGGTTATTCACCGGCAGCAGTATAAATACACAATGGGTGAGTCCACTTGTATGAAAAAGGGGTAGACCCATAAAACTATAAAAATATATATTTATACTTCCATAGGATTTTGACACCGATTTGGGCGTTAACTATTTGCCAATAATTGGGAAACTGTCATGTACTGTACCTGGGAACCACAGGAACTAAGAGGTGTTTCCACGTCCCTGTAAACTCACGATCAGAGGTCTTGCTGCCGGCTGTATTTTATCGCCATACGCAGGACGGACAACCAATTTGAATAACAGGCTGTATGTATTTATATTGAACAATTACTTTTACCTTTGTTCAATGAAATTTCTTTCTACCCACGTAATGTTTTAACTTTAAACGCTGCTACTATAGCGTGATATCTACCTAAATATAGCGTGAGGTCTACCTCCTGTTTCACGTGTGTAGAAAGTTTGGGCCAGATATAAATATCCATTTTAAACCTCACCTGACCTGATGGCCACGTGAAGTGAGAAGCAGGACATTTTTAGGTAGATCTCACGCTATGTATAGCTGGCCACTCGTATTCGAGGATATCCCTACACAAGGGCGGCTAGCCAATCCAATCAGGCGCGCGTGTGTTCATTCAACACACACACACCCACCTGAGGTTTATAGTGAAACTATGATGAGCAGACCTTAGTTGCAGTTTCTGGGAAAAGGCGTGTTATCTAACGTGATCAATAATTTGAACAAAGCCAGCACGCTAAAGCCCTCGGTCACGATGACTTTTGATTTTTAGCAAACGCTATAGTAGCACCCTTTAAACTCTTTTCAGAAGTTATCTTTAAAATGCCATTGCAAAAAGTTTAATCTTGCTCAAAAGAAATCGTTAATATACGTGAATATAATTCCATGCAAATATTTAAAATAATCATGCCGCCATTTATATAAGACTTCATCTTGTGTGGACATAGTTGATAGTTATTTGATTAGTGCTGGCTTCACTGTTATTTACTGTTCGCTTTGTTTCAGCAATAAACGCATTTATTTTCGAAAATCATAGACCTTGCTATATGTATATTTAGGTATGGTACTTCAAATAGTTTTATTTACTTATTAACTAAAACATTGGTTCGTATATAGAATTGATTACGCAGAAAATTGGCTGGCTGGCGTACAAATAAAGACGCAAATACGTTGGACGTAATTGTGATTTGATCACTGAATGATGGGAAATATTTTAAATGACTTCATCATGCGACCACTGGAAGTGAATCTGATAGTTCATAAAAATATTAAAATCTCATGCTGCGTTGTAGCTTGTAATTTAATTTAGAAGCCATGTTACGATGCACACATGAATTGCCTATAATACAGACATTATGCTTACATAGATAAACACGTATACAGAAAGAGATAAATTGAATGTAAGAAAGTAATATTTATTTTGAAAAAAACAAAAATATGGTACAAGGCCAAAAGAGGGGATAGGGGAAGGATGGTCATGAGTCTGACTTATCTTAAACTTAGCTAGCCATAATTACTGGCACAAATATAGAACAGTATTCCTTATACCAAAATAACAAATTCTTACTACAGCCACCATAAAAAAATCGAAAGCTGTATATAGTTGCCATATGTACAATTTGTCTGTCATTGGGGTATAAAATAACAACAGTTAAAAATAAAACCCCAATGAATATTTACAATCATTACAATATAATACAAAATCTACAGAAAATAATATTAGTAATAGCACCCCCCACCACAATCATTAATTGTGGCAGAAGACTCAGTTAACTGGACGAATTTAATGCGGGACTTAAATAATGCAAGCAATCACTCGACAAAGAACTCAATCTAATATACATTAATTTGGGCACCTCGACGTGGTGTAATGGTTTGAAAGCTTGTCTTGCTAGCTTAATTACGACTGAGTAGTGAGTTCGATCCTCAGTGGGTACCCCATACTTTCGGCCTTGTGCCACATCTAAGCCGGGCTTAGAAAATCACTATAGGGCACCTCGAGGTGGTGTAATGCTTAGCAAGCTTGTCTCGCTAGAACAATTACGACTGAGTCGTGAGTGCCTCACTGGGTGCCTCTTACTTTCGGCCTTGTGCCACATCCAAGCTAATCTTGGAAAATCAAAGGCACCTCGAGGCGGTGTAATGGTTAGCAAGCCTGTCTTGCTAGAACAGTTACGACTGAGTAGTGAGTTCGATCCTCACTGGGTGCCCCATACTTTCGGCCTTGTGCCACATCTAAGCTACGCTTGGAAAATCATTAATATACATTAATTCAAACACAACAAAAACGAAAAGCTCACCCGAAAAGCCGAACGACGTCTTGCCTTCACCGGAATACAAAACTGACATTTCTTGTCATTGGACGAGGAAGAAAGGTAAGTAAAACAACGAATTTGTGGAGGGGGGGCAAAAATAAAAGAGGACCTATGAGTAAACACCCCTTAGCTAAGTTAACGAAAAAAAAATGTGTACATAGGAAAGAGTACAAACCATTTTTACACCATGTTGTGACCTTCTAATTTTGGTCAAAGACTGGGAGGAAACGGAAGACTGTCAATCAATATACCACATTGTCTATATCGACAAATACTGTAACTGATTTTCATAACTCTTCTCCTATGTCGGTTGAGCCTGGTCACTACCTAGAGGTGTGAGGACTTGGTCATAGCAAATTCAGTAAGCTTGTGCGGGTGGGGTAATAGATAAGGGCTTGGAAATGAAAATCGGAGAGCCGAGTCCCAAAACAATATCAATTAATGTTTTCCTAAGAATATTTGTTTATATTTCTGAGATGAGACATTATGTTCACTATTTACTTTGTTCGTTTCGGCTGTTGTACGCTCCGGCCTTCTTCAGGTGGTTGGAACAGTTTATTTCGCTCGTTGAAGTAGACTCTTCTAGTTCCACGTGACATGTCTAATGGATGTCAGTTATCTGTTATCTCCTGTTAATTTCCCCCTCTCGAACTTCTCCACCGCCTTAATCGGGTATTGAACTCACACTCTTTGGGTCACGTCACTGGATCTAACTAACGCCTTTATCCGCTGTGCGATGTGTCCCTGAAGTACTTCTTCTACGAAATTGCTAATTTAAAAAAAAAACATATCATTCCTAAAATGTTTAACTGAGACAAGACCTGTTGCGAAGTCTTTCGTAGATGAAGTACATTTTGTTTGATTTCTCATGAAAATTAAAAACGAGCTTCGATTTTCATCTAAAGTATTTAAGTCTTTCAAATCGCAAAATCACTAATCGGCAATGATTTAAGGAAAAAAAATTAAATGACAAAAATTACATTAAATATATATTTATGGTAATGACAAAAATATCCAGGCTAGAAACTTACGTTTGAAAAAGTATTATACATAAAAAATTAATTTGGACCTGACAGTATAGCACATGCTGCTACAAATGTATTCCTACTAACAAGACAACTGTGAGCAACCCGGCTATCCAAGTGCAAATTTACCCGTCCTGGATATGGTGTTAAACTACATCTAGCATCAAGGCCTCTGATCGGGAGGTTTGAGGAAAGTAGAACCGCCTCTTTATTGCTGTTGTTCCCAGGTTCAAACTCACCTGGTGTAGTAGCAGCTGTTAGGGCCACTGCTTTGTGGAATTAGCGTAAAAACAGTATGAAAATATAACATGCTTTATAGTTAACATACCGCAAAAATTATTTTCATAGTAAAACAATTACCTGCAATATATTTTCGAAAAAAATATCATTAGAAATATGTATTGTAAAAAATAATTAATACCGATTTCAAGAAAATTAAATTTTGACATTAAATGACTCATAAGGATTTGATATTCCGCTATACAAAGAAACATATATAATGCAAATTAATGAACTAATTCTAAGAGAGAACTGTGACAAGGTATTTTACCAAGAGTTGTTTTGAAAACATTACAATCAGTTCGCGGTTGAAAATTTACGAATTGATAACACCTATTCAAAATCGCTCAATTGTTTTGTCTGTCTGTCTGTCTATCTATCTATCTCTCTCTTTCTCTCTCTCTCTCTCTCTCTCTATATATATATATATATATATATATATATATATATATATTTCTCTGACAATCTATCTATAATTAATTTTTTAAAAATCATTTCAGCCCAAGCGAGTTAGGTATGCCAATAGTACATAGAAAGTTACATGGTGTGAAAGAGATAATCGAGCTTAGGTAGCACACAGGAAAACAAAAGATGAATGGGGTACATGAAGACGGAAGATGGCGATTGACGTTGCATTTAATTTTTATAATATTTTAGTTATCGGGGAATCAAATAAACGGAAGGGAATTCCACAGGTGGGAAGTGGGAGAAATAGACATCTTCGGCGTAGAGGGATGGGTAAAATGAGGAAACTAAACATGTACACGAAAGAGAAGGGACTTTAAAAATTTATATTTAAAATTATTATTTTTCACTTTGTCATTGATTTTCCTAATATGCGTCTGCTATATAAAAACAGATATATAATTTTACCCGCATAAACCTTAATTGCCAGAAAGCCAAACCCATGCGTCAAAACAGTATTACATTAAGAGACAGCAACGAGATTGTTCTACTTACATACCAGTGTTTCCTTGATTTGAATATATATATATATATATATATATATATATATATATATATATATGTGTGTGTGTGTGTGTGTGTGTGTGTGTGTGTGTGTATATATGTGTGTGTGTGTACTCTCACAGGTATAATCCGTTGGTATAATACAGCCGAGTCCTAATAACACGACATAGAATTTGAAATACATTAACACTGACTCACAAAGACCTATCGCACTACAAGCTGATACCGTAAACAGTCTGAAGATTCTTGCGAATTTTGCAATTAAAATACGTTTCAAAATGGTCATAAACTAAACGTATCTTATTTTCAATTGTGAGGAGAAGTGTAATTATATATATATATATATATATATATATATATATATATATATATATATATATATATATATATATTCAACTCTCCCGTCGAATTCAAAGTATGAGGGTCAAACAGATCAATTCGTACGATTCGACAGCCCGATACGAGCATATCAGATTTGATTATAGTGGTGAAGGCTTTAAAGGAACATACATACTTTTTGAAAATTTGAATACAGAAATCTGTTGCACTAGGTTTCACAAGGTCCTCAAACGATCCTCCTCAGGTTTTGAATTCGGAATTCTCTTTCTCCTAGACCAGTTGCCATCAGAGGCTATAGAACCCAGTCTGTTCTGCTATTTACCCATAGATGAAGGGAGAAGAAGAGGATTCATACATTCCCCAAAGGTATTAGCATGTGATGTAATTGAGACGACTAGAATTCTAACTCGGCTCGCCGATTCCTCAATCGATTAATCCACCGTTATAATATAACATAAAAACGCGTCTTCATTAGTAGCTTGACTGGTGAGAATATATCACTCGTGAAAAACGATTCTCAAATAGGATTACTCAAGATGTCTTCCGTAATGACTGAACCAGATATATTGACAAGCATGCGCAGCTTTTCATAATGCCTTCTAACTTCTGAGCTAACACTTGCTGATCAATTCTCCTTTCAAAACATGCGACGAGTAACGTTTAAGAAATAATTTCTCGTGCCACATCTCTCATAATTTCTAACAACCCACAAACTTAATAATAAAATTAAAATGAAAACATAATTAAGGAATACATAGAACTCAAATCGAAGGGATTAAAAATTAATTATATGTATGATAACAAAATAATTTGCGCTACATCTATAAGCACAATGTAAACAGACGTATATATATAGTGTCACCCACAGACAAAGTGTTTCGTAGGTATTCAGTGCGGCTAGACGTCCGATTATTTCAAGCCGGGATCGAAAACCGACAGATTTGATATCAGTCAGACAATTTGACCCTACGCCATCGTCGCACGGCACAGAAGATGGGAAATTTTAAAGCTTTTTTCTCAATTGGAATTACGCCAGCGCCGGAGAACTGAATTCGTACTTGAATTCGTAGCTGCATTATATATATATATATATATATATATATATATATATATATATATATATATATATATATATATATATATATATATGTGTGTGTGTGTGTGTATGAATATTTATTATGTTTAATCTATAGAGTCCTCTATAAAACTCCTTTCAAAAAAACTTTTTAATGCACATGAAATGAGATTTTTTTTGTTTAAATGACAATTATTTGTTAATGGTATGTAAAGGTAAATGAACTGTCTATCAATTTATCTCTCTATCTCGCTCTCTTTATATACATGTTTGTGTGTGTGTATAGTAACATATAATATAATGCAAACTGAATATTGTTGGTTAAAACGTAATGCTGGAAGTAAAGGAACAGATGTACGATATATATGAAAATTATGCAGAATATACAGTATATGAATTGTATGCCAGATCATTGGCTCACATATGAAACTCTGATTAGCATCGTGCGGTTAGCAACAAAATTATATATATATATATATATATATATATATATATATATATATATATATACACAGTGTAACCCGGATATAAGAGATTTGTCGGGACCGGAGAATAAGTCTCTTATATCCGGGTTTCTCTTATATCCGCGTTTGGTCTATTTTGTTTAGGTAAGTATGGGAACACTTTGGAACCAGAGACAATCTCTCTTATATCCGGTTTTTTCTTATGTCCGGGTTTACTGTATATATATATATATATATATATATATATATATATATATATATATATATATGAATAATTGTCAAAAATTGAAGGACATCTTTGACTAAGAGTGTCGGCTTCGAATAAGCCTATATGAGGAAAAAAGAAATGCGCATTCAATAAGGCAAATATATCGTAACATTCTCTCACCCACACGTACCCACATGCATACACACACACGCACACACACACGCACAGAAGCACTTGTGTGTTTGTGTGTTTGCGTATATATGTGTGTGCGTGTATACACACATGCATGCACACACACACACACACACACAAAATTGCAAAATGGATTATCTGTTAGAAATAGCAAGCTATAGAATCGGCGAACTGAGTCCGTATTGCAGATTATGTATTTTGTGTTCACACAGTTACCTATCGAACAGGCGATAATTGACCTTCCCCAATAGGGCATGGCAGGAATTGGGCTGTTCTGTTATTACCATGGAACATTCACCATTCAGTGTGCATTTGAGCTGGAAAAAAAATGGATACCTTCAGGAAATGCCGATTGTTTCGTAAAGTATGTTTCAGCTTAGAATTAGAGCTATCCGCCAGATGTTGAGATATCTTTTATGCGATTGTATATAAGGCCAAAATATTGTTTCTTGGCAACAAATAATTCATTTTATTTAAATTGTGTCTCTCATTTCGGCAAAAAGAATGGCTGAACAACAGCAGCAGGTATTCGTTTAATATCTTATTTTTGTTAGTGGTTGGAACGGAAATAATGGACATAACTACAACATTGATTTAGAATTGCATACAACTTAAAATTATGATATTTACAAGGCAAAGATTCTCAATGATAGTTTGACCAGGGCGGAGGCTGGGTGATTCCCTAGAGATAGGTTTAGCTAGACAGACTCAGGAAAGTGGGGCTGGTTAGGGTTACCGGGGTCAGGTAGTTAGGCATAGGTTAAACAAAATGTGCTACGCAACTGGGATCATAAGTGCAGAATTGCTCAAGGAAGATATCTATCGAGATTCCATGTGCGAGGTGTTTCGGCGTCATCTTGAGAGCCGGTTTCTGAAGGAGCCTGGCCTCTGAGGCGAAGAGTTTCGCAACTATTTATCTGACTTTCCACGACTTTCACTGACTGAAGCGGCTAGCCGCGAGGGTAAGATCAGAGAGTGTGTTTGGCATTGAAGATTGTCGGCAGCAGTAAGTCTCCGGGAATTGAAGATCTGATCTGTAAATTATACTTTAGCCTGACGCACATCTTATTGCCGATTTTGACTGTCGTGTTCCACAAATGGTTCATGCAGTGCTCCATCTCCGACTGGATCTTCAGTGGTGTGACAATGCTTTTGAAAAAGAGCAAGTATTATGGGCTGGATATAGATGATATCAAACCCAGAAAACAAAGAGTTAAATATATAGGCCAAGATAGTGATAGGATGGAACATCAGTACCTGCTTTTAGGCCGCCGGTTTCAAATTCGATTTCTGCAAGTGAATCAGCCTTCTGTATCTCTCACCCAGGTAAACGGAAAGCGATCGCTTGCTTTTTCGCTTTATTCCTTGGTACGACAGGGCTGTCTGCTGTTGCCCATACATTACACTTTGGTTTTCGAGCCCCACATTCGCTGGATGTTGGACAGGGTGTGCAGTCCAGCTCTACGTGGAATCGATGTCCCTGGAGGTGTTCGTGCCAGGATGATGCATTCATTTTCGTGACGTGCAGCTGCGACATTGAGGTGGTACAGAAGACGCTTGAACGGTACAAGAGAAGGTTACGTGGGTTAAGACTGACTGCAACAAGTCTTCCGGCTTGTGGTTAGGTTCCTGGAAGAGGGTCACTCTTCCAGTGTTCTTTCGTTGATCTGACAGACCCGTCCGTATTCTTGGAGTGTGCTTCGAGCCCAGGCTCCATCTAAAGAAGTACTGGTTAGAGGTACAGGCAAAGGTCGGGGCGGTGGTTGTCCGGAAAGAGTAAGGATAAGTAGTGCGCTACGCATTTCATCGATAGCAGACAGATAAAGGACAATTAAAAAAACAACCTATAGAAGATAGTAAAGGAAAGCGAAAAGAAAGGAATAGAATTCAATTATAAGAACACAAATATATTGTGGTCCGCGAAAGAAACGGATCAAATTAGGAATTATAAAATGGGGAAAGAAAAATTTAAATTGTAAAAAAAAAAATAAATATCTAGGATGTGTTTTGACAGAATGCAGGAAACACGACACTGATATCGAAAGATGGATTTCAAAAGGTATTTCCGACACTTGAATTTGAACACAGATCGCCAGTGAGAAAACACAGGTAATCCCATTACTGAATGAATTAGACCACGTGACCATAAAAAAACGCCTAAGTAGGAAGTGGCGTGACGTCCAACTGATCGCTTTTCATCTATTGCTATTGGGATTTCTATTTCTATTCGATTCCTCTATTCGGATAGTTATACGGATTACTATTCGAGCGTGTATTATCGAGCAAGTACGATTAGCGCGAGTGCTATTCGTAGGCGTCTGACACCAGAATTGTTCTGTTCAAGAGCGTTACTATAGTTGTAATCTGTTATCCCAAAGCCTCTACTACAACGAGCATTAGGAAATTGACAAGTATTTGTTGACATCATAAAAGGAACCAGGAAATTTTGTTAGAAACGAAAAAAAAAGTTTACTGAATTGTTATATAATATAGCCAGTGAATGCATGATGTCTTATATGTCTGTGAAAACTGGACAATCATATCACATATAAAGAAAAGACTTGAGCAACTCGAGGTCGTGTAATGTTTAGCAACCTTGTCTTGATAGAACAATTACTACTGAGTAGTGAGTTCGATTCTCACTGGGTTCCATCACTAAGCTATGCTTGGAAAATCAATATAAAGAAAAGACTCGAGGCAGCAGATATGTGGTTCTACACATGGATGATGGAATGACCATGGACAGAACAGGTGAACAACGACGAAATTTTAGAAAAAATGCACAGAAAAGGACACGTATGCGTAGTATCAGAAAGAGAACGTTGCAATTTGGAGAGTATATAATACGTAAAAAATTGACTGGATATTATGACACTCATAAGCTATACTGAAATTAACAACTACCTGTCACGAATTGATTGATAATTTATGACATAGTATAATGAAATCTACAAGTAGTTTGTTCCTGTTGAGATAATCAGCAAATCTATATTTTAAAAGTGCTGATTTCCTATCCGCCACTCACTGTATATACTTAATTTGTATGCGCCTATTAATATATATATATATATATATATATATATATATATATATATATATATATATATATATATATATATATATATATATATATATATATATATATATGCCTGTGTTGTGCGTGGTGACGCTTGTGTCATTTAAACGCATACTTTCCTTCGTACCCACACATCAGTTTGATCTAAGTTGTTTTTAATTTCCCTTCTAAACGGTTAGTATAAATCATAAATTTGGAGATAAATTTTTTTTAAAAAAATAAAAAAAAATTAAACTCTAAATACATTCAGATAATTAATTTTAAGATTTTATTGAGGTTTTAGGAAAATATTCAGTGACAAATAGAAGAATTAAAACTATGATTTATAAAAATAGTTTTAAGACTGTCATTTAATTGAAGCATTCATGGCTACATACAAAATAGCATACACAATTTGAAAGAAATAAAAAGGGATATAAATGCCACGAGGCCAATTCTCTTTTCCGTTTCAAGAGATACTGCGTGGTGAGGGTCCTGTGACCCCGAAACATAAAAATCGAAAGAGAAAACAGAAATATGTGGATCCCAGTAAGGCACCTCAATTTTCCTATGAAAAATGATATATTGTAAATAACCAAATGCCACACTTACGAGACAGTAAAAGTAATTTGTTGTTTATTGATAGTAAGTTTACAAGGACATCAGCTTGATGATGAGACCTTGTTTAAATAGAAATATTTATACCATACACTCTGCCTAATGTTATTATGCAAATTTCACAAGCCTCAATAATTGAACCTTAGAAAAAAGTCAAACCTTAAATGATGTATTTAGACGTCAATACGAAGCTTGATTTATGTATTTACCTAGTTTCAATTAAAGTTATTTGATTTAATGCAAAAGACTACACTTTGAGGTTATTATGCAGATTAACCTAATATTAGTTTAAGGCCTCTCAAATATAATAAAACTATTACACACATACACACAAACATATATATATATATATATATATATATATATATATATATATATATATATATATATATATATATATATATATAGATAGATAGATAGATAGATAGATAGATAGATAGATTGATTGAAACGTGGGTACTGGAATATAATTGATTGAAGGAGTCTCTGCATTGGATATATATGAAAGGATCATTGAACGCTAAGAAGAATGTGGATAATATAACAAAGATGCAAAGTAAAAAGCCTTAAGAGATTGTCTTCTAGAGGAGAATGTAAACCAAAGCAAGGTCTAGCGAAAGAAAGATTTTTTCAATTGTTCAGATCTGAGAACATTAGGGAATTGATGCAGTCAAGAGCGAAAAAATGTGCAGAATACTTCGAAAATTGGGATCGGTTAAGAAATCTTCTAGACAACATATTCTCAGTAAAGCAACTATTTCAAAGCGTCAAAACTGGGTCAAGAAATACTTTTTTTTTTTTAATTTTGTAAATGATTTTTCATGTAAAAATATGGAGTGGAGCCCGATGAATCTGATAGAGGCGCGAAAGGATTAACTTTATCTGAGGGGGATTTTAGTGAAAGTTATAGAATTCAAAATAACTATCGTACACATGGTTTTTATTTTAAAGTGTATTTTTAACTTTGTAACATGCATGAGAAAATAAAAAAAAAATAAACATATATATATATATATATATATATATATATATATATATATATATATGTGTGTGAGAGAGTATGTGTGTGTAGGTATATGTTTGTATATGTGTGTTTATCTTATTTCTTCAATATAAAATGTGATATTATTATTTTATTCGTTTTTGTACAAGAAAAATGATTATGAAAGGTGTACGTATATATATATATATATATATATATATATATATATATATATATATATATATATACGTAAATTTAAATTTTAAAACCATTTTCTTTTATGCTTAGAAATGTCATCTGAGGAACCGAGAAAGAAAAAAATACTGGGGAAATAAAATATAATATATATACCTTTAAGGCTCTCTGTTATTTTTTTTAAATTAACATATATATATATATATATATATATATATATATATATATATATATATATATATATATATATATATATATATATATATATGTGTGTGTGCGTGTGTTTTGTGAGAGAGAGAGTATGTGTGTGTGTTTTGTGTGTGTGTTTTCAGTGTGTGTGTTTCAGTGTTTGTGTGTGTGTATGTGTATTCAAAATATAGTTTTAAGTTATGTTATATTTATAGGTTAAAATGCTCGATATCAGTGTTAGATGGTAAGTATATATAAAAATTTAATTTAATAAATATTTAAACAAATTAAATAAATAAACAAATAATGAGTAAGCAAATTTAAATCAAAACACTATAAATTAGCGACATATAACCACATTCGGATCCTAAATTATCTCTACTGAATAGCATCTAATATAAATTGAAACATATCTGTTACCGAATAATAATCTTTAGCATAATTCAATTGACCTTATACCCATAATGCACCCAGTGGATATAAATAAGACAAGTCAAATCACACTACACATATGCGTGAAAATTGTGTGTAGGCATGAGACTGACTATCACCGCTCGGTATTGACCTCAATATCTATCTATCTATCTATCTATCTATCTATCTATCTATCTATCTATCTATCTATATCTATATATATATATATATATATATATATATATATATATATATATATATATATATATATATGTAATATCACCACAAACTCGCTTTCACGACGCTTGACACTACATTGGAATGAAAACTCTAACATTTTTAGGCATTTAAAACAATATGCCTGTCCGCACACACAATTCCGTAAAATACTTGTCGAAAGCACAATTATACTTCGACATGAAAACAATAGACAAAAACTAAAAATCCTTGAAGCATTATACATAAAACAGTTGAAACCCAACCTAAACGAAATCAACTATGGAATCTCTACAAATATTCTTAAATGTCTGTATTTGGTGACGGAGGCCATTGGTTTGCGCCAACGGCTCTCCATACTTCATACTTCTCCAATTCTCTCTCGCGTGGTCATGTGTGACGTCATGAGATGTCGTGCGATTTTCGCTTCTAGCGTCTTTATATGCACGTGTTTATCGTTGCTTAGAGATCATCTATGTAAACATTCACAGACTGTCATCACTGTCTTGTCCGTATATTGCTTAATATGTTGTAATTTACATCTTTGATAATGCCTTATGTAAGCCGAAAGCTTAGATTATATTAAAAAATATGGATCAATATTGTGAATTTCTTTCTTCGTTCAATTACAATGTTATTAAACTTACTATACGTTATGAATGAGTTTACATAAAATAAATAGACAACACTTGTCTATATTATTTAATGAAACGTGTATGAATATATATATATATATATATATATATATATATATATATATATATATATATATACATAGACGCATACAAATAAAGTATATACAGTTCGTATCGGTCAGAAAACGAACATGTCGGTAACTGAAACTACTGAAGTAAAACATTTAACAAAATAAATGGATAATTCATTGCTGGTTATTATTGAGAAGGAGGGTCACTATATTAAGCTGTAAATGCTGTAATGCATCAAACCATTCATATTTGATGGAGAAGATAAACTGCGCTAACTAACATTCCACTGCAAACTGAAAGGAAATTTGTCCTCATGGCATTTACATCCCTTTATTGTGGTTAAAAGAAGGCAGCAGAGAGGTGGCATTGCGATATGAGCTGGAATTGCCGACCAAACCTTTCATATTTGATGAAATTACTGAGCCATTCATATTTGAGGAAGGTGTTAAAGAGTGATAAATATTTTGAAATTATTTACAATATATTTATTGAATGGTATAACTTTTAGTCTCGTAGTTTCAAATTATATATTTATGAACGGCAATGCTCCTTCTCATTTATCTACGAATCATTTTATTCGGAGTAAAAGGTTTATAGGAGAGAAGATAATGATACTGGAACTATCAATCCCCGATCTAAATCTTCTCGAAAATCTATGGTCAAGTATGGAGAGGAAATTATATGAAGCGGGGTAAAAATATGTCAAATTAGCTCTATGCGAACTAATTAAACCAACATATCGGTTAATGAAACTACTGAGTTAAAAAAAAATTAACAAATTAAATGGATAATTGATTGCTGGTTGTTATTGAGAAGGTGGGGTCACTATATTATCTGTGAAGAAGGGTCATTATATTAAGCAGTAGATGCTACAATGATATCATATATTGTGTTATACTTTCTATTATATATATATTTGTTCATCAATGCTTGATAATGTTATTACTTTGTTATTGAAGTAAAAAGAGGTTTTCTAATTTTTTTTTTTCCATAATACTTTCAGGCTGTATGTATTGCTGGCCACTGGTATTCGATGATAACCGTCTACTAGGGCGGATACCTATTACAGACAATTGCTCGGGCGCATTTGTGTTTATTCAACACCCATAGAGCCCACCTGTGGTTTATACTGCAACTCTGCTGAGCAGACCTTAGTTACAGTCTCTGGGAAAGAGCATATTATCTAGCATGATCATCAATTTGAACAAGGTTAGCACGCTCAAGCACTCGGTCACGCTGACTTGTGACTTTGTTCTAGCACAGCTATTGACGGTTCCGTCTGTAGATTTGCGAATAAATACACTTTAAAGAAACATGTTGCAATTGCATAAAAAATAACTCAAGACTGGCTTTGATGTCTAAATGTCTTGTTTAAATTTTGACAATATTTGTTCAAAGCAAATAATAAGTATTATGTGATTTGCATAAAACCTTCAGACGGACAATATTTCTTCTGTAACAAGACGGGAATGATTTGTTAATTAAAATATGATAGAAAAAAATGGTAATTATTACATAGATATTTTATTTCCATTAATAATATTTTACAATTTTGTTGTTCAATGTAATATTAACCTATTAGTGAAAATATTTTAACTAACAAACGGAGACATATTTGTTATGTTTGGCTGTGGTAATATGTAAATTATTTTTTAGCCTCTGTTCCAGTTGTCGACATATTCAAGTAAGTGGAAAAGTTTTAGTATAATAACATCATAAAATATAAATAGAATTTGTTAAAAAAAAAAACTTATTTTTAACTCATTGAATTTCCCGTGGAAACATCACATCCTCACCTGATTCTCCTGGAATTTTATTACAGTAAAAATCTATCAGCATCACTAAGTGTGCGCCGCTAGTCAACAGAAACAGGTCATACGATGAAATGTGCGGCCATTGTAACTAATTTGCTAACTCGTTGCCTATTCAGACTGAATATATTTTCTAATAAGTTTAGCATTTTAAAGGGGCAAAAAATTAGATTCGGAATTTAGTAATTTTGCAGTCAGCTAAACTACAAGTAACAAACTAGTGTTTTTGGTAAAAATTTAATTAATTTCAAAAAGTTAAATATCTTGTCTTATTCAAAAGATAACGATAGATGGATTTGGTCCCATGTTTCATATATTTTGCTTATGTTACTGCTTTCTACTGCTTTTCAAGTGAAAAAATATATTTTTATAATATTGACCTCAGCAGGCTTAAATCGTTAACATTTTTCTTAATAAAAAAGAGAGAAAACGAAGTCAAAAGATAATGTAATCATCACACGTTTCAAATAAAATTTGAAATATATTTTACAAATCTATATATAATGCATTTTTAGGCATCGTAATCTCGTGTAGTTTCATTATTAAATTTTGATAGTGACTTCATTCAGCATCTGTCGGTACATCACAAAACTCATTCACCGTTATTTGGTTTTATCGTGTAGAAAAAACGAATAAAAATTAATAATATCAACTCTAATATTATAGAATAATGAAGAAAAGCATACACATATATAACACTTTTTCATTTTCTCGTGCATGTTAGAGAGATAAATACATAAACATTAAACTAAAACCACATTTAACGACAATGAACGAAGAGTCATTTCAAATATATAAACTCATTATTTTTTTGTTTCAACGATATCGCTTTTAAATTAAATCTGATTAATTTTATTTCAGTTGATATATATATATATATATATATATATATATATATATATATATATATATATATATATATATATATATATATATATATATATATATATATATATAAGTTTCAGAGTGAATTCACTATGAATCTCCAACAGCATGATATCTACCAACCGCCCCACGCGTTATGTTGTGGCACAAGGCCGAATTTATTGTAAAGTATCCGAGCCCGTAAGCTAGGCCAAAAATTCCCCGTAGATTTCGTATAAAACGGAGTCGAGTAGCTGTTTCTCGAGACAAGGTTCTGCCCTTCGACATAACAACGTCTGGGTATCCTCTATGCCCAGAGGCAGATAGTTTGACCCGCACAGCTGGAGTCGAGACTCCAATGGCAAACCAACATACAGTATTTACTACTGTATTTATGCGAATGGGGACATATCATTATCGTCTGTATGTATGCACACACACACACACACACACACACACACACACATATATATATATATATATATATATATATATATAATTATTTATTTATTTAAAGACTATAACATAAATATTTTATAAAATCATTTATCACTTGAGAAGACACCGGTGGTGTTGAAATAAAAGGGCTATTTTTGTAGTGATTTTATAACATATTTTTCTTATAATTTCTAAATAAATAATTATATCTTCTCTACTCTGTATTGAACACTCTTTTGGAATAATAATTGTAGTATATATATATATATATATATATATATATATATATATATATATTTTCACACACTATCGTGTTGAGTGTGGACACGCCTCTGCGGTTAACTTTTGATAATTTTCTTTCCTACCCAATGTTATTCCAGGAATTATCACCATTGAAAACAACTGATCGATTTCTTTATTGATTCCTGTTCATTTTATTCTAACCCCCTTTCCACACTTCTCTGTTCCCCAAACAATTTAATTTTGAATTCTTTTTTGACTTTCATCTAAGATAATTATTCTAACCTATCCTTAAATTATAGGTGTCTTTATTCTTGACATATATTGAAGTTAAATGTTACGCTTATCAGGCCAGTATTACATGTTTATGAGTGTTCTTCCTGAGATATATATTCAAAACTTTGTTTCTCAGAAATTTGCTTTACTTTATCGTGCTAGACATTTTTTATTTATTTTGTGAATCTATATTACATATCTATAACTTTACTATCTTTCCATGCCTCCAATATTGCTACCACATATGCTCCAGGGCTCCTGCTATATATTCCGAGTTTCTCGGCCGCCCCGAGTCGGTGTAATGGTTAGCGAGCTTGTCTCGCCAGAACAATTGCAAATGAGTAGTGAATTCCATCCTCACTGGGTGCCTCATTCTTTTGGTCCTGTACCACATCTAAGCTACGCTTGGAAAATCAATATATTCAGAGATTCTTGATAAAATCCAAAAATGAAATTGGGCCTAATTTTGTTCCTTATCTGGCGTCTCGTCATCGGTCAATTTCCAAAAACTGTAAAGTTGCTTCCTCTGCTTTCTGTATAAATACTTTTATGGTAATTGTTCGGAGGAGCTCGTTGCTATGGTACCCAGACTTTATGAATTTAGGCGCAGTAATCGATTAGCAACAAGGTCTCATTAATTTCAAGTTGAACTGTCTACATGTAACCGTAAGTTATTTGCTGACAATTTCTTTTAACGAAACTTGTGTAACTATCTTCCTGCTTCTTGCTTTCCAATGACATTTGATCTTCAGAAATTAAATTCAATGTCAATCGTTATCTACAATCTTCTTTAATACATTTCTTTTGTTCTGGACAATGCATCTGTTTTCTAATTCTTTTATGTCCAGTAATTCCTTGTGACTTAGTGGCTTTTTTTCTTTGCATGAGTGATTTCATTTTAAAAAGTTCTAGCATAATGTTTGTTGAAAATACATATTTTGAATGAGCGTAAAGCCTTTCCTTTATTTTACATATACAAAATCAATTTCGTTACATATGAATGCAATCATTACCAGTAAAGAAGGAAAAATATATTAATTGTTTTAAATAACAAAACATTGTCTTTCTTTGTATCGAGTATAGCTTTATTATATCATTGCGAAGAATTAGTGTAATGTATTGATTTTATATTCACTCTTCTATACGAAAGATAATGTTAATTAAATTAATTTGCTTCTTTCTGCTTAAATGAAATATTTCTTCTTTCTTAAATTCCATATTCGCCGATCAAATCACTGCCTATAAATATAGTTTTTTTTTCTTTTTATTTTAAATTCAGGCATGTATGACATTCGTCACGAAACTGCATTCAAACGCATTAACCTTTTGCTGTCTCGAGGCATTATGGGTGACCACGTAGTCGGTGAATTTTAGAGTCTGTGGGGCAGAAGACTTTAAATAAAAGATTTAAAAACTGTATTATTTTTAAGACGAAGTATTTTAAAGATATGTTTTGCATGATATAAAAATAATTCTTTCGTTCGCAATTTCTTTTTGCATCACAATATCTTCAGCAGTTCCAAAAAAAAATTTCAGAAATTTAAACGGCATGTTTAAGAAATTTACCTAAATCGAAATATTCATTTTACCTGAGAAAATGACTTTAGAAATTTACAGTTCAATATATTTCCTAGATTAATTATTTGAATGGCTATTGAAAACATATGAATATATAAATATACACCATATATCATATATACCTTACATCAAATATATCCAGCTTTTGGCCAAATCAATTTGGAATCATCGATCCTCATACGTTCAACGATGTTAACGCCGAAACTGATCAGTACTTAGATGGGTAACCGTTTGGGTATAACAGGTGCTGTAAGCTTGGATTTTCGGGGTATGACACGGAATTGAAAATCAAAGACATGAGTTTAATTCCTCGTTGGGTTTGTTAAAATTTACTTACGCGGAATTACCCTTCGGAAAGGTATGAATCCACCTCTTCTCCCTCCAGCTATGGGTTAATTAGTAGGACTTTTATCAGTAAATCATTATTATGTCCGAAAGATTCTTTCAATCTAAAAATCTTTAAATAACATGTAAATAGTTGGTAAGCCGTAGAAAACAAATCAATCAAAACATCATTGTAACCCACACAGTTTGTGTAGCTGATATACAAACAAACTGAACTATTCTTTCTTTATTTAGGGTGCTGCAATGAAGACATACTTGAAAGAGGTTGATAGAATTCGTCATAAGGAAACTACGATTCGTCCTAGCTTTTATAACGCCTCCTTTGAAAAACTGTACGCTGAAACCTGGCTAAATTTAAAAACAAATATATTTTATGAAGTTGGAAAGGAAATTTATTGATGATATAAAAAATCGCTTAGGAAGGATGGATCGAAAAAATAGAGTATTTTTTTAAATGATATCAATATGTAGAACCGATTAGATAGTAAAATATACCAGATACGATCCTACGTAATCTCTTTTTAATTGGGGTGAAAGTTTTACATGATTCGCAACAGAAAACAGTCTTAGTTTTGTTTCATTTACATTCACTTACTTGCAAATACTTTTTCTCCCCAGCTATGGATCAAATAATAGAAAATAGGAATTATATCATGAAATGTCATTATTATTCACAAAAATGTGCCAATACAATATTCACTTGCAAAAAAAATTCATGTTGATAATCGCAGATATGTTTCGCCCTCAAATAAGATATACATAAAAAAAGAATCAAACAATCGTAATAGACTTCATCAAAATACAACGTCTTTACTTTGTATTAAATGAAAATAATGCATAATTAGAGTGGGATGAAGCCCTCATGAGTTTTGTCTCCGTATTTCCGGACAGGTTTATTTTGCCAAGTTATTACCCAACCGCTTATCAATGTTAAATAAATTTGATATTACATGTTACTCGCAGAGAAAAAAGAAAATTGGAATGAACGTTTAGGAAAGAACCCCTCCCATCATTATTGGAAAGAGTGAAAACAAATACAATATTTGGTAAACAAATTTTCCTGCAAAGAGAATCAGTTTTATAAATTTCAACCGACAGGAATACTGGCTTTTCAGTCAATGATTTCTTATGAGATAACGGCTAATATTATCATTACAATTCCAACGGTATAACATATCCCTCTTTTTAAAATGTTCTCCTAATAACTATATTGCTTTGTTCTTAATTTCTTTAAGGAAATTCACCCCCAGCAAGGCAGGAGTGCTACTAGAAACGCAAGGGGGTTACAGAGGGTTGAGAACAAGAGTAAAGAGGCGTGTTTGAGGAAAGAATACAGAGAAGGACGGGGAACAAGTTCAGCGTGTCAGATGTCGATTGACATTAAACTTGAATATTTAAAGATTATAGTCACCGGGTAATCAAATAGAAGGGAGTTCCATAGGCGGGAGAAGAAGCTGTTTAAGTAGAGGAAACGGTTACATTTAACCATTTTGACAGTGAAAGGGTGTGACCGAGATCCCAGCCTGGTATCTCGCTTAAATTCGCGTAGTTCCACCAATTTAAAATTAGCGTTTTTTTTTTCGAGCATGTCCATGAAATGGTAAATCGTACTAAAACCTGTCATAGATTCCTAAGGTTATATTAAAAAAAAAAAAAAAAAATAAGCTTTTCATGAGTCTGGAATTTATATAAGGACATTGTCTATATTGCATTATGAGAAACTATATTGAAAACTGCATATACTCAGTTAAGATTTGAATGTAGAGAAAAGCATGACGTAAGTGAAGAATGTACAATTTCAGTTTCAGTTGAAGCTTGGTTCGACTCCGTAAATTTGTTGTGTCATCGTGCATGAATTCTCGACTTAAGTCTGTATGTATTTACATAAATAAGATAAAGCCACGATACAAAATGAACTGGATGACTTTCGAAATTGGCAATTACATCCTGAAAGGAAATACAATTTAATTTCCATAGAACAGTTCATATTCTTTCCACTGAAATCCTACCAATCAGATTTATAATAACATGGCTCAGAGGAGAATAATTTGTTAATTGTATCATCAATAAATATATGTTACAAAATCTAATTAATAACGTATTAAAGCACATTATTTAAAATGAACTCTGACGGATCGATTCATCCACTTGTAAATGAAATCCTATAATACGTTTTTCTTATAGCACGTCTCAGTCCACATTTGTTAAAAATTGCATTAGCAGAAAACAATGAATATGTTGATATTTATAAAGCGTATATTGCGTAAAATAAAGAAAAGGATGAGTCATGTTAATAAATATGAAACAGTTAAACAGACTTAAAAACAAAAACTTTCACAGCACATTTCTTGCAACGTGATTAAAAATGCTGCTATGTTTGGGTAACTGGTAACATTTTAAAGCATAGAAGATTATAACTCTCCATAGCTTCTCTTTGCTTATTACAGGTGAATTTCAATGACTTCTTTGGAGCGAAAGTGTAACTGGTCCCGCTGGAAATTTATAATGTTTCTTCACTTAGACTACGTGGCATCCACGGCTAAAGAGCCAAGTCTAGCCTGCTGCTTAACCATACCTCTGGGTTGGGATATGAGATATATTCATAATTTTATAAAGAGAATTGGTGTGAAAGTGAATGCAGAAGACTAGGTATAATTATGAACACAGCTCACCGACCTCGATTTCGGCGTTGTTAGGTTTTATACTAACCGCATATGTTCAGGTGTCCAGCACGAAAAGAATATATTCTTTCCCCATTTCCTACCAGGATTCATTATTGGCAGCCACAATCTTGATGGCATAAGATAATCAGATGACCCAGTGTTGATAACAGACGCGGAATATTTGTGAAAATCTATAGAAGATAGTAAAAGATAGCGATAAGACAGGGATAAACATCAATTCCCAGAAGACGTAATGCATGTTTGTTAACAAAAGGAACATCCTGATATGAAAATTACGAATTGGAGATAGTAAAGTCAAACAAGAACAACAATTCAAATATCTGCGAACGGTTTTAATAGTGGACGGAATGTGCGACATTGAAATACGAATATTCATTCGGATGGATAAAGAGCGCCTTCGAAAAGTGTTGTGGTAGGATCCACCTAATTTGCATAGTGGAGTACCGACCATATATATATATGGTTGGTACCGGGAAGACGAGGAGGAGGAATCAAGAGATTCAATCCAGAGACTCTGCTTCGACTGCGACTAAGTCAACACATTCTCCAGGAACGGTCTTCCCAAGAATATACAAAAGATTATATGTAAATATTGTGTACACTTTCTTGTTTCAATACATTTTGTTCTAAGTACATTTTGTGTTGCATTATTATTCCATGCATTAGTCAAGTTTCAACAAAAAGTAAACAAAGTATTAAGAAAAGGGAAAATGTCGTTAGAAACAAAGAAAACAGTATTGAAAATTTTGGTAATAACAGGCTTCTTATATGGTAGTGAATGATGGACACTTTTCTCACGGATTTAGAAGAGACTTGATACAACAGAAATGTGATTCTACTGAAGGATTCTGAGAATACCATCTGCCGAATATATGTATAGAGATTTAGAGTAAATGAAAATCTAAATGAAATTTATATTTACATCAGAATGAAACAGCTAAAACGTCTACGACATAATGAGGAAAGACGACTAGGAAAATTTGACATTCACATGGCATATTGAAGGTAAGAGTGACAGATGCATTAATTACATGAACTACATTTCAGGCCTGATTAAATGGATGGCAGAACAGGATTTAGGAGACATATT
>CAHIKZ030000363.1:2125000-2132802 GCA_903632075.3 Acanthosepion pharaonis | reverse complement strand
TCTTTGATATTGATGGCTTTTCTATAAGTATCATGAATATAATATATAAATAATTATATATATATATATATATTTATTTATATTTATATACACACTTTTTCATATATATATATATATATATATATATATATATATATATATATATATATATATGCTTTATCTTTAAGAAGATTACAAACAGCCAAAGTTGGTAGTCGAATGGAAGGAACAGCAACACGGGCTTAGATGGAAAAAAGATAGGTTTATTGTAAAGAGAATACACTACTGAAAGACAGGGAGTTGTCTAAAACTTCTCGAAGCCAGTCATTTCCTTAAACTTTAACTCCAGGAATCGAGAGTACCAGAATTTACTAAAAATATATTGGTTGCCATAGTAATAGCACGCATGTCTTGACAATGAAGTCGAAAGTACGTGAATATAGCAAGAAAAAACATAAACTTTGATGTTTTCATCACCTTTATCCCGATGTACTGATTCAAAAATTATATGAAAATATAATAAAAATGGACACTCTATACCGCCAATGAACATTATCACACACACACACACACACACACACACACATACATACATATATATATATATATATATATATATATATATATATATAGAGAGAGAGAGAGAGAGAGAGAGAGAGAGAGAAAGAGAGAGATAGAGAGAGACAGCTTTAAGGTACTCTCTATTTATGGGATAGAGCACTTTATGTACGAAGATTGTGTTTAAGCATATAACAGATTGTTGGCAGTGGATCTCCTGAAAATTTTATTTCGCTTGACCTCTCTGAAGAGGAAGTATGAGATTGTAAATAGTGGCTATTATTGCTAATAATGCAAGACGCTTCAGTAAAACGAATCGAATCCTCTCAGCCACTGTGTGTTTATCTAAAAATAAATACGCTTAAATTCACCTTAATTCCGGCCGTGCGCCAACGGCTAAGGTATAGAATCTCCGCGTTTCGATCCTAGCTCAACAGAATGCAGAAAGAACTATACGAACTTTTCTGCATTCTGTTGAGGTTTCTGCTAGACTAGATAAATTACTTAATTATGATTATTTTAAAATCCACCTAATTATTTCTCTCTGTATATCCTGGCTTGAACCGGCTTTTAATGCTCTTGAGTGAGCGGCTTGGGGATAGTAGTCCTATGGGTAAAAGAGAAATTCGGAGAAGTTCCACCACGGAATTTGTGATCGAGCGGAGCTATATCGAGTCTGATTCGTTACCTCTTTGTCACCGAGAACCGTTAGTACAGTTGGTATGGCGTTTGCCTCTTATCGTAACTGTTCAGTTTTCAATTCTCGGTCGTGGATGCAAACTGCGGATGAGTCCCAAATATAGGACGAAACGGCCGTCCAGTGCTTTCTGCATTCTGTTGAGGTTTCTTTCCGACTCGATGAATTAATTATGATTATTTTCAAATCCTCCTAATCATTTCTCTCTCTCTCTCTCTATATATATATATAGGGTGTGATGGGTAAATTGTCGGCATTTTATATTTTTATTATTCTGTTTTTGATTTTGTCGAATGTACAGTATAGTAGGGTCAGTTGGGCACCGTCTGTGAGAAAAGAGCACCATGACATCTCCGCCAGAAATTTGGAAAGGACATGCTCTACTGCTTGGCATTCACGCCGAAAGCTCTGATACAAACATTTCGGAATATTTTGTTTTCAATCTTAGCGCAGTGCATAACATTCGGAAAGAGATGGATGATGTTTGGTGTGATCATTAGTGATGACGAAGTTATTTCTCCTTTCAATTTACCACAAGGCCTACATCAAGTACCTTGATCAGGTAGCGCTGTCGTGGGTCAATTCACGCCGAAAGCTCTGATACAAACATTTCGGAATATTTTGTTTTCAATCTTAGCGCAGTGCATAACATTCGGAAAGAGATGGATGATGTTTGGTGTGATCATTAGTGATGACGAAGTTATTTCTCCTTTCAATTTACCACAAGGCCTACATCAAGTACCTTGATCAGGTAGCGCTGTCGTGGGTCAAGAGAATGTCTACTGGAAGAACCTATGGCTGGCAACAGGACTCTGCACCATACTACACAAGCAGGAGAAACCCGTAATGGCTGACAGACAATATCTGCAACAACATCACCCGTTGCATATGGCCACCTAACTCCCCAGACAGCAACGCCCTTGATTGTGTGGGAGCAGTTGAGCGCGAGAGAGCAAAAACAACTTCTTGTAACACCGAAGATGGACTGAAGGCAAGGGTTATTACAACATTCACCAACTTAAACAAGTAGACTGTCCAGATGAGATGCAGCAGATTCTAAAGGATGCGGTTGAAGCCAATGGGAATTTTATTGAGTAAATGGATTCTTTAGTATTTCAAGATATTTTTGTGTGACTTTGTTAGTTATAAAATGAGATCTCAGTGTAATTTTCATTTTTCGAATTTACCCAACAGTTAATTCATCTCACCCCCTCTCACTCTCACAGTCCCATCGTGTATATATATATATATATATATATATATATATATATATATATATATATATATATTACATTTGTCTGTCAGATTTTGTAAATATCCGACTGGACTTGTTTAATATAAACGGTTTGCCGGATTCCATTGCTATCTCATTTACCAATCCTTTATTGACCAGAAAATCGATATCCAAACGAGACACAGGCGCCGGTAAATTCCGGATATTGGTCAGAAACGTAGAAGAAATTTGGTCAAAACGCCAACTAGATTACGCGGAGGGAATCTAATTTAACGAGTCAAGATCAAAGGAACTCCAGGTGCGAACGAATGCGTATAAGCAGGTGAAAGTGGCGAAAGTAGATCTTCAAGCGCAGTCGAGACAAATGAAACCAAAGACAAAAAAAAAAAAGAAAAGAAAAGAAAAGAAAAAAATGTTTTCTTTTTGGTCGCTGTTTCTAGAACATTTTTCTTCTTTATTTCATTTGTCTGTCTATCGCTCTTTCCTTGCGCACGTTTCTCCACTTGCTTTTGTCTCTTCCTTCTGCCGTCGATGATTTATGAACATATGATCTCTCTCTTTCTTTTCTGTTTTTACCTTCACTTTTTGGCGTACATTTTTTAAAACCATCTTCAGTGATTGCTTCTTTATCCTCATCTCATTTTATTTTGCTAACCTTTTTCGGCGCCTATCTTTTAGCTTGACGCACTCATTCCCACAACCGTTTTCCTTTAAATATATTTTCCTATCTCTTAAGAACAAACTAGTAATATTCGAATACCAAACTAGAGACATCCTATCGGACCCTAAACGCTCTTCAGTAGCGATGTGTTAGAAATTCATGACGGTCGTCTTCGAGTATAGAATCTAGAGGTTGGCAGTGAATATTTCGGAGACAGTAGGAAAGCGTAGTGCAGGTTCGCAATGGATATCGCAGCAAAGTAGCAGAGCGTAGTTCTTCCGTCTGTCATGTTCGCCTGACAAGTTAGCTCTGGTCATTCCGGTAGGGTAAACAAAGATGGCCGCCTTTATACACGACGGATACAATGTTATGCGGCTTCTGATTGGTCAACCTTCTATTGGTAGACTATAAAGGGAATTAAGTCATTTTTACTAACTCACTAGTTACATAACGTATATGCACAAAAAACTGTAACACGATGAACCGATATTCCCTCAGTGACGCCCGTCTCTTGTACGCCTATACGAAAATAAACTCATCCCATGCATCAAGAGGAACCCGTACATACGTTCTCTCGTTGGAAAAATGTAAATTATGAGAAAAAGACCGGTTAACTGTACAATTCCAGTAAGTCTTCACATCCCGCCAGTATGATTCTTCCCAAAATCTCCTTCAGTTACATGAGCCAGATCAGGTTGGAAATGAAGTACTGCCCGCATATATACAGAAAGCTGTGTAGTCTTCACATTCCTGTGTTGACAGAGTCAAGAAGCGTCTTCGCATCATTGTGGGCGACACATTATTTTCCACACTACCAGCTCTCTCATTGACATAACGTCGCACGCCACTCGCTGCTTTATCGCTATTTCTATGCAAAGTGCTTAGAAAAAACCTTCACGGCTAAGACCCGCCATAACACGCCTATTGTAGCGAACTACACACATTCTCTTCGTATTCGTTTGACGAGCAACTTCTTCCCATGAGCCGCTGTTTTTTGAAAAAGACTCCCAATAGGATGCTTCACCGATCAATACAATTTTAACCTGTTCAAGTCTACTCTGTAAAGCTCTATATCGAGTGGATCTCGGGCCTTGTATAGAGTGGATATCATTGTAAAAACCTCACCTCAAACAAGGTAATAAAGCAAAGGTTTACTCCGAATAAATGAGTATGAAAAAACTTTAGTGAGGATAAATAACAATATAATAACAGAATTCAGGAAGATCATGGCGATTGATGTTCCATTGATATATTTGAAGGTTGAAGATGGCAGGGAACCAAGAACTCGGAAGTGAGTGACTCTTGTGTTTTGCATAATGTAAACAGCATTGTATTAGGACCTAATCTAAGGTATATGTTGGCTATTCTACAATAACGTCATCAAGATAGCTCACTCTCTCCATGAACGATTCATTGTCCATTGCACAGCATTTTCAAAAACATTCCTGTTCATATTCACAATTTAAAAGGATATTGGTAGACAATACATGTATACTTCACCAACAACGTGATGATCAGAAACTAAAAATTATCGAAGCTAACTGTTTAAAAAATTAAAACTAACACTTAACAAAATTAATTATGAATATAGTACTCATGATCTGAAGTGCTTATAATATGTAGTTCTTAACTTAAAAAAAACACAAAAAAGCAAATTATAAGATACTAACAAGAATTCAATTCTTAACTAAGTTAGCCTCCCTTACGTTAATTTTTTTACATCATGGAAATTTTTTTAAATCATCGTTGACCGGAACTGTTAACAGTTTAACCATAAAAGTAAAAATTTCCTTCGAACAAACACAATTATTTATCTTAGCCATCATAACCCTGAAGATGATACAATAATATATCGAAATCATACAGAAAAATTAAAAATGAATAAATACAAGCATGGTGCCTTTCTTGCTCTCATTTATCATGAAACAACAAAACTTATACGTGATTTTGAAAGGATATTATTAAAAATAAACAAACACAACATGTCTAAATGTACCTTAATTCGACATAATCTTTATTCGTATACATAACTGATCTCCGTAGTAATTTTCTTTTCTTTTAAAATCAACATTCTTTATGATTCATTCACATACAATTACTTTTAAAAGACATTAGAGAACTCGAACTATGTAATATTTCGGTTACGTTTTAGTACAAGTTATAGAAAAAGAAAACATATGACCAATGTACCGTGCCACACTTAAGTTTTAATTAAGGTTTAATTAGAGAATAACAATTTCAATTGCGACAAAAAGCGAAATTAAAGAATTGTTTTTTAAAACTTTCACTCTGTTCAGTGCTTAAATCTAACATTAAATGAGTTATTTATTTAATTTATAATCACTTATGACTAGAGTAATTACTACCTGTCACTCCAGATTGTTCATGATACGTCGAGATCGAAAAACAGACGGACGGACGGACACTCGTACACTGCGCGTTATTTATATAGATTCGATATGGGCAACCGCATCAACTGATTTCACCAGAAATTCTTGTGGCATGGAAGACGTAAATTCTTGTATTCGCCTTTCGTGTTGTTCTTGGGTTGATATAGTAGACTTGCTCCTTTTATCCGTCTTCAAATAAAAGTTACAGTATGTTAAGTCAGGAATTCTTGTGGGCCACTCATACAAAAAATAGGAAGTTACTTTTCAATCACGCTGTAGATAATACCTTTCATGAAGCACACAAAATTAAGAAAAAAAATTATAGTGATTCCATATAATGCAAAATAAAATAATAAATAGCAACAAAGAAAAAAAAACGTAATTTTATAGATAAAACCGGTGCACTGGATGAACTAATACCCCATGAAAAGTAGCCAGGTGCGCCCCAAATTAAAAGAAGAATAATGTTTTAATTATGTTTATATTTTTAAAAAAATATTCATTTTTAAAAAGCACGCTGCTTTTATGTCTTTTCTTTCCGTGATTTTGTTTATTAGCATATTAACGTTTACAGGTCCATTTATGCCGAAAACTAAATATTTTGAACACAATTTATGACTTCAACTAAATATATTTTGACCGCAGTTGTATACCTTCAACAAGGCTACAGATAAAATGTATTGTTGGTCATTTTGCTATAAAATATATTGCTAGTAGTGATACGGGGTGGTGGTTGACTGAAAGACTGAATGACATAAAGCAAAAATAACTTTTACAAACACGTGAATATCTTGGATTAGTAAAGTTTGGCCCATTTGAATCTTTGTATGGAAACATTTTTAAATTTCAATTTCAGAATATTCTGAAATTATGTTCAGGCTATTTAAGAAGAGCGTCGACGGGTAGAAGCTGATGGATCTTAAAGGATACTCTGCCGCACAGCTTCCACAGCTGCGTCACTGTACACAGCGCGCTTAGGACCTCTTCCCAGAAGATCACCGACTGATCCAGTTCTTTCAACTGTTTTGATTTGGTTCCAGAACATGTTATCACTAGGAGATAATGTGGCATAAAAATGTTGCCGTTTTTTTTCTCTGAGTTTGAATAATTGATCTTTCATTGGAATAGAACATCTCAATGAGTTTTAGTCATTGATGGACATCATACGAAACCATTTTAACCTCCAAGATAAAAGCAAATAGAAAAAGATTGAAAACGAACAAATTATGAGATTTTCAATCCATTAAGTTTAACAGTGACCACCCTATACGTAAGGCTGATCATTTTGCTTTAAATTTATATTGTTTGTAATTTTACTATAAATATGTATTGTCGGTAATGTTTTGTTTTTATATATATATAAAAATGCAGTTTTATACTTTCATATTGTTTTGTTTAAGAGTTCACTAGTTGACCATAATTGAGACTTTAACAGAAGCTAACAACCCGGGTCAAGGTGGATTTTGGAACAACAGCAATACTAGATGCCCAAAACCCGTAATCTCCCGATCAAAGGACTTGCTACCGGATGTAGTTTATCATTATACCAAGGACTCGCTTCCATATCTAATTCAAGTGCTTGCCATATGATATCTTAAATACTAAATTCCTTTATCTTAAAGTGTACCTATCGCTTTGCCTTCCTCGACAGATTTAAATCACACATAATTATACTTTACTTAGCATCAGGAAGAAACAGTTAAGGGTTCTGCAGATATCATGAGGAAGGAAGGCCTGGAGAATTTGACAGTCACAGGGCAGATTGAAGGCAAGAGAGACAATTGAAAACAACGCACAGCATCCTTAGTGAGCTTGAGTAAATGTATGGAAAAATTTCAATTCATTAAGAGCTACAAGCGACAGGAGTTTTGTGGAGAGTCATGATCACCTACGTCCCGATGGGACACGACACGTAAAGGATAATGCTGGTACCAAATACCAGTTTTCTTGTGTTTATCATGTTTATCAGAAAATCATGTTTTAGATCCTGAGTGCCAGATTTTGTCCCGAATCCAGGATTCATACCGAAAATCCCTAGAAAAGAAATCTAAATCCGTAAAATTTAAATTGATATCGGGAATTCTGGGATCTTCACTGATGACAAGGGTTTCTCGAATAAGCCTTTATGGCCTTCTGATTTCTTCTTTCTTCTCTCTCTCTCTCTCTCTCTCTCTCTCTCTCTCTCGTCTTTTATTTTCTTCAATAATAACTTTTTATGTTCTCTTTCACTACAGCCATATTTTAAATTCTTCTTCTTCTTCTTCTTCTTCCTCCTCCTCCTCC
>CAHIKZ030000363.1:2087500-2120000 GCA_903632075.3 Acanthosepion pharaonis | reverse complement strand
GAGAACCACATTCTTAAGGTACACGGCACCTAATGGGAAAAAATTTGACACTCATTGACATAGTGATACACTATATATATATATATATATATATATATATATATATATATATATATTGATTTTCCAAGCGTAGCTTAGATGTGGTACAAGGCCGAAAGTAGGGACACCAAGTGAGGATTGAACTCACTACTCAGTCGTGTATTGTTATATATATATATATATATATATATATATATATATATATATATATATATATATATATATATATATATATATATATATATATATATATATATATATATATATATATATATATATATATATATATATATACATATATATATATATATATATATATATATATATATATATATATATATATATATATATATATATATATATATATATATATATATATATACATATACATATATATATACATATATACATATACATATATACATATATATATATATATATATATATATATATATATATATATATATATATATACATATATATATATATATATATATATATATATATATATATATATATATATATATATATATATATATATATATATATATATATATATATATATATATAGCTTTGAAAATTTGACACTCATAGGACATAGTGAAGAGACGAAGAACCGAAGACAGAATGCATAACCAGCCTAAAGAGATTGTGCAAATGTTTGACAGAATACGGGTTAGGATTTAAAAAAGAAAAGACAGATGAAATGTCCAAGACACATAGTGAGGAAAGACAGCTTGGAAAATTTGATACTTAGTCTTGAGCATGCAACATACAACTAGCCGTGAATAAATATTCCAAATTTTTGAAGCATTTTGCCTTCGGATTTGTTTCTAAATGGCGCAGCCACATGCTACTGAAGATGCCAAATCTACTAAATTGGTTCGCTAATTCCCACTTAAGAAGTCTGCTCAGTTATATTTCATGTTCTTCAACACTCAGAGAGCATTACTCTGGTTTTTATTGAAACTATGCTGAACGTACGTTAGTTTACAGTTTGTGGGAAAGTCATCCCATAAGTTCTGTCCGAATTTTAACTTTTTGTTAAAACGGACGAAATTTAAAGAGTATGTTATAATGTGTAATGGAGCTGAACATTATTTCTATCTTTCGAGGCATTTAAACTGATCACATTTTATTTCAGAGAACAATAAAATTAAATGTTGTTTGATTAAAACCGTGCTAACATGGAAGTACCCAAGAATCATTTGAGGCACATAATGAGTTCAAGAAAGGAAACTCAGCAGCCGAAGCGGCTAGAAACATTCACCAGTTTATGGAGAGGAATGTGAATGAAAGAACTTCTCGGTTTACTAAACAGGTTGTTGATTTTTTTTAACGGAAAATAATTGAGTTGAAAATAATTCACTAAGATTGTACTTGGACGATCCTAAGGGAAGAAGAAGGAAGGGAAAGAAAGAGAGAGGTCGAGAAATACAAAAAAAAAAAGTCATTAACAAAAACACGAGTCAGAAAGATATCTTAGCTAGCATGTTGACCGAATTTTTTAAAGACAATTGGAAGAATAGAATTAGAAATAATAAAAAAAAAGAAAGGAAAAGACATGATATCAAAACGGGCCGCTTGATGAAAACCAGATATCGGTCAAAGCATCTAGCCTACTTTTTGCGTAGAAAGACACCTTATCAATTTGGATAAAGGGAAATTTTTTTAGAACAATGAAAAAATCTTAATCAGAGAAAAAGTGTCTTTTGGGTTGAGGGGAGTGACCGGTGGAACGGTATACAGATTCTGACCTGTTAAAAATTAGAACCCCCACATTGACGAGTGAAAGATGTTTTCAATTCAGATAAATTAAGATTTTCTGACTGCCGGGTCTGACAAAAAACAAGAGGTGAAAAAAAACGATTGTCTCAGATCACAGATGGCGACAATATTCTTTCCTGAAGTCACAACTAATTAGCGGCGGGCTGGTTGACAGAGCCCAGGTGAGAGAAAGCCAAGATTGTCATTTTTCGTACGTGCAGAAAAAAGGCAAAATTGGATTTTGTTTTTTTAAAAACAAGAACGATGTAACCACGCCCGAAAGGAGGAGAAAGGATGCTCGATCAATAACAATTGGTCGGAAACGGTCACGTGATCTGCAGAAAAGAAGAGAAAGAAATGCCCGATCAGGAACCATTGGTCGAAAAACGGTCACCTGACATACGAGAGACTAAGAGAGATGGGTGTGCACCTCCCCACAAAAGGCACTGTGAGGAAGTAGGGGTGAAAACAATAGCGATAATGAGAAATCAAAAATAATGCGACTTTTGGAATTATCGAGAAAACCCTGACGCCGACAGACCCACCCCAGTTTGTTGCGGCGTCAATAAAAGCAGGACCCCAGTCGACAGAAATCAGTTGGAGTTGAGAGTTGGAGCTGGACAGCTGGACCGCGGGCAGGGAAAGAGCCTGAACGCGGGCATCAAGTCCCAGATTCACTCGCCCCTTTGCGGGCAAAAGAATCCTCAGACAAGAAATCCTTCCAGCCCAAGTCGAAGACAGAAGAGTTCAGCCCCGGACGGCAGCGAAAGAGATCACCTCGGACGACAGAGAGTTGCGGCTGAGTTGCCCAAGCGAAGACAAGAGAACTTCCAGCCCAAGTCGAAGACAAGAGAACTTCCAGCCTAAGTCGACGAAGAAGAAGAAATACAACTCAAGTCGAAGAGAAGAATCAACTGCGAATGATCGATAGAAATTAGCCCCAGTGTCGAACCAAACCACACTCCGACATACACAATTCTAAAGAGTAGGCAATTCGAAATCTTTAGGTTGTGTGATAGAAGCTTGGTGCCATAGTCCACAGAGCGGGTTGGGAAATGAGAACAATTTTGTTTTTATGTAACGGACATTAAGATATAAAAGGTTGTTACCCATTTTTTTTTCATCAGCAATCTTTTTGTCTCGTGAGTTTATTTTCTCTTTTTTTGTGTTTTTGCCACCCCGTCGGACTCAACTTGTATCGGCCCCAATCCCTGCTGGTCCCGTCTGTCTAAGATCTAAACACAGCGTGGGTAGACAGACCGGAGATCGGTACAGTTGCTTTAGTGACCAGGTATTGGAAGCGAGTCGGGAAAGGCGAGGCTGGTGATCATCTGACCAAGGGGTTGGAGCGGCACGCTTGGACCCAGGAGGAGCGACCAGGAGGAGCGACGTCACCGTTGGCGCCGTAACCAAAGGATCCGACCCTGGGCCAGGTGTGTAACCGTCACAAGTGGTGCCGTGACCAACGGATCAACCCTGAGACAACCACGTCACATATGGTGCCGTGGTGACCGAGGGATTTCAACCCTGAGAAGACCACGATCGACCGCCGTTGCTGAAAATTCAGACAGAACTCAGAACGACCCGGGACCAAAGGAAAAGAAAGAACAGAATCGTCTGTAAGGTAGGACACCTTGTTTTGTTTCCCAACCTCGATTGTTGCTGTATAGACTGTCTTTCTCTGTAGACATGTCAGATTATGATTCGGATAGAGCAGTGGGGGGGTGAAGAAGAAGTAGGGCGGGGGTTGTCAGTGGATCTAAGGAAGCTGTTGGGTGGACCGAGGGTCCCAGTATTTGATGGCAGCGGGAAGGAGTTTAAAAACTGGCTGGCAATCCTCGAGAAGAGCCGAACCATCTACGAGCTCTCGGACCAAGAAACCCTGTATTTGGCATACGATGCCACAAAGGGAAAAGCGTCTGAGTTCGTGAGGGGGCTCTTGGAGAACCAACCCCGCTTGGCTTGGGAAGAAATAAAAAGACTACTGACCAAAGAATTCGCCGACGAAGGTACGGCCATAGAGGCCATGAGGGCCCTTTTAAAACTAACACAGCTGCGGGATGAAACCCCGGGAGAATTAGGGTCCGAGCGGGGAAGCTATCGTCATTGGCATTCCCCGAAGTGGTCAGGGATAATGCGGTTATGCAGGCCCAACTGGCGGACCTGTATGTAGAGGCGCTGAGCGACGAGCGTGTTCGTCACGACGTACTGAAAGAAGGACCGCTCAGACTGTCGGCAGCGATAGAGCTGGCCAGGGAGAGCCAGGGGTGTGGGATAAAGTGAAGAGGTGTGGGAAGAAGCAGATACCAAGTCAGGAGGCTGGAAGAAGGGGGGGTAGGCGGAAGAACCCCCGTGTGGAATCAGAGGGTTAAGGAAGAGGTGGATCGGGCAGAATTATGGGAGGAGGACCCCAATAGAAGGGCATGGTCGACCAGGCATGGCTTTTATAAGCCCACGCCGGGTCGATACGGGCTGGTCTGCTGGACCTGTGGGTACGAGGACCACAGGGCGGCGGAATGTCCGACGAAGTGGGGGTTGCCCCAGACTTCAATCAGGACAGATGCACCAGGTGTGGTAAGAAAGGACACCTGGCCAAGTGGTGCGGGCTGAGGAAGGGTGCCCCACCGATATTAACAAAGAAGGCTGAGCCCAAGAGACCGGCCCAGGGAAAAGCCAGCGGGCCACCCCAGAATTAAGAGGGAGGGTGGCCCAGTTAAAAAGGAGAGAAATAAAAACTTGGACCAGTGGGTGGGCGAACCGCTTGAATAGAGGACGGGTTCCCCCGAGGATAGACACAAGGCCAACCCAGTTAAAAAGGGAAAGAGCAAAATGTTGGACATGTGGTCGGGCGGGCCACTTTGCGGCAAGCTGTCCAACAAGAAGGTGCTGGTTTTGCAGGAGGCCAGGACACCTGAAAAGAAACTGTATTCTTAGAAACGGCCATGGGAGACCGGGAGAGGTCCGGCCGGGGTCGCCCAGGTGCAGGGGGCGCAGAACTCCACCTCATGAAAAAAATGAAGGTGATTTATTACTACCGGCGCCTATGGCTGGGTTAACCCAAAGGTGGGGACCCAGGAAGAAGAAAGCTCAAGTGTTCTCTTCGCTAACGCAAGAGAAAGAACTATCCTGTAGAGCAGAGATAGGTGGTAGAGAGATGAGGGCTTTGGTGGACACAGGAGCATCTGTGTCATTGATGAGAGAGGAAACATACAGGCGGGTGAAACGGAAGAGAAGGTTACGGGAAGCGGACATAGAGATCACGCAAGCAGATGGGGCCCCCCTGGAGATAAAAGGGATGGTGAGGCTCCCGGTGAGGATTGGGAGGGTGAAAAGCACCCAAAATTTTTACGTAACCCCCGACCTGTGTACAGAGGCAATCTTGGGAGAAGATTGGCTCCGGAGCCAGAAGGCCCAGATCGAGTTTAATCCTACTGTGTTGGTGGTGAACGGCGAGAGAACGCCATTGGGATGCCCACCAGAGGAAGAGATAACCATAGTGGTGGAGGAAGATGTAAAGTTACCTCCTAGGACCGCAGTGTCGGGAAAGGGTAGGCTAATGTCAGAAAAAAAAAAAAACGGAGAGGACCTCTGCAGTTGGTCCCTGTAGAAGGAAAGGGCCTAGAAGATAACGAGGTAACCCTGTGCGAAACGGTAGTGGAGGCAGCCGAGTTGGTGCCCATTATGATGGTGAACCAGGCCCAAAAGACTATAAAGGTTAGGGAGAGGGGAGAAGATAGGGAGAGCGCTTCCCCTACGAACTCTGAATCAGGTGAGATTCGAGGAGGAACGAAGGAAGCTAGTAGAGCAAACAAAAGGAATCTTAGATGAGGATATATTAGCACCGGATCAATTTAGAACCAGAGTGGGGGGTCTGTTAAGGAACAATCGAGATGTGGTGGCCCAGTCAGACAAGGAACTAGGTCAGACCCACACAGTCGAAATGAAAATCGACACCGGAGACCACCCCCCTGTGAAATTAAAACCCTACCGAACACCTATACATAAAAGACCCCTTGTAGAAGAGGCAGTAGAGGAAATGTTGGAAGCTGGGATGATCGAAAGATCGATCTCTCCTTGGAGCTTCCCAATAGTAATAGTAGGTAAGAAAGATGGCGGCCACCGTTTCTGTGTAGATTTTAGAAAGCTGAATTCTATATCGAAGCCGTTGGCGGTGCCATTGCCATTGATAGACGACATTTTGGCATTATTAGGGAAGGCAAAGTACTTCTCTACGTTGGACTTGAGGTCCGGGTATTGGCAGGTAGCCCTGGATGAGGCTGACAAGGAGAAGGCCGCATTCGCGTGTCACCTGGGACTGTTTCAGTTCAGAGTGATGCCATTCGGTTTAGCTAATGCCCCGGGAGTCTTCCAACAGCTAATGTCAATAGTGTTAGGAGGATACGAGAGCTTTGCCATGGCGTATTTAGACGATATCTTGATATTTTCGGAGACAGTGGAACAACACTTTTTTCATTTAAGACAGGTGTTGGGAAGGTTGAGGAAACACGGATTAAAATTGAAATTGTCAAAGTGTCAGTTTCTGAGGGAAGAAACTAGGTATTTAGGCTTCGTCATAAACGGAGACGGTATTAAACCCGACATGGATAAGGTAAAGGTCATAAGGGAAATGCCAGAGCCTAAGACAGTGAGGCAGGTAAGAGGTTTTATAGGAGCTATAGGCTACTACCGGCGCTTCGTCCCGGCATTTTCAAGAATTGCCATACCGCTAGTGGCCCTGACGAAGAAATACGCTAGGTTCAAGTGGACAGAGGACTGTCAACGAGCATTTGATTCGCTAAAGGAACAGTTGACAACCGTCCCACTGCTGACGTATCCAGACCTCAGCAAGCCCATGATATTATACACGGATGCCAGTGAGCAGTGTGTAGGAGCAGTACTTACCCAGCCGTGTCCTGATAAGGAAGGACCAGTGCCAGGCATACCAGAGGAAGTACCGATATACTTCCTCTCCCATAAGCTCTCAGAGACACAACAGAGGTGGCCAGTAATAGAGAGGGAAGCATATGCTATCATGTATGCTCTCCAAAAACTGGACTACTATTTAAATGGTGCGGTCTTCACTATAAAGACAGACCACAAGCCTCTGCAGTACCTATTGCAGGCAGAGGGACAAATAATAAGAAAATTCAACAGTGGGCACTTAAGTTAAGTGGCTACCACTGTAAGATAGAGTATTTGGCAGGAAAAAAAAACACGTGCGCAGATTTACTCTCAAGAATACCGAAACAACTGGAAGAAAGATCTGTAAGGGTAGAACAGGGAGTAGATGATAAAGCCTATAGAATAGGAGTAATTAACTCTAATAAGCTAAAAGATCGCCCTATATTAGAATCGGACGAAGAAGGGGACGCCCAGATAATAACCGATCCCTACTGGACAGAAGGAATTGAAAAGGAGCAAGCAGACAGTGAAATAGCTGCTCTGAGAGAGAAGGTAAAGGCAGGAGAGACCACCAAGTATGCCATAATAGAGGAAAGGCTGTATTATCTCTCAGGAAGGGATGAAGAAGTCAAACCCAAGTTGTATGTGCCCAAAAGTTTAAGACCAGAGATATTGGAACAGTGCCACGAAAGGTTGGGTCACATGGGAATTGATAGGACATGTGATCTCATAGGAAGAAAGTACTATTGGCCCAAACTGTACGGAGAAGTCACTAACTATGTTCGAAGTTGTGTAGTGTGCCAGTCGCAGAGCAGAAGGCAGGAAATGGCACCCTTGGAGGAAACAGACGTACCAAACTTCCCCTTCGAGAAAGTGAGTATGGATGTATCAGGACCATATGGGGAAACTGCACAAGGAAACAACTATATAGTGAGTTTTGTCGATTGGCTAACAAATTGGCCTGAAGCATTTGCAGTACCAGACAAGAAGGCCAGAACTGTGGCCGGGTTGATAATAAGTGAAATCTTCCCTAGGTATGGTGCCCCTGTGCAATTGGTAACAGATAATGGCACGGAGAATGTGAACAGCATCATGAGAGAGGTTTTGACAGGTTTGAATGTAGAGCACATAAAACATCCCCATATCACCCCCAGGGAAATGCTAAAGTGGAAAGGTTTCATAGAACCTTGGGAGATGTATTAGCCAAGTTGGTCAGAGAAAACATTGGAAATTGGGACTTGTATTTGACGCAGGCTCTGGCGGCCGTGAGGTTTACGATAAACGAAACCTCCAGATTTTCTCCTTATTTTTTGTTGTTTGGCAGAGACGTGGTCCTGCCTGTAGATAACCTACTGAAGCCCCGAAGAAGGTATATGGGAGAAGATCATCATCAACTATTGCTGGAACAGCAACATAAGATATTCGTACAGGCCAGAAGAAGAATAAAGAGGGCCCAGAAGAAAAGAAATGAGAGGGTGAATGCTGAAAGAAAGGTGGTAGAATTGAAGGTTGGAGACCCTGTCTACTATAAAATCCACCAGAGAGAAGGAAAACTGGACCAGAGATGGGAACCGTACTACCGGATAGTAGAGCAGACAGGCCCAGTATCATATGTAATATGGGATCAAGTGGCAGGACGAGCGAGGAGGGTTCATGCCAATGATCTGAAGAAGGCTGAAATAGCTAACCTGGAAATGAGCGAGCCGAGGCCTAAGAAGACAAGGAAAAGGAAGGTAACTCTGGTTGAACCGGAAGGAATGGAGACGGAGGAAGACTCCGAAGAAGATGAGGAGATAGGTCGACTTGACCAGATAAACGAAGCAGTCCGAGTGACAGAGTTGGAACCCTCAGCGGGGATTAGCGATGTTCAGTCGTCGACTGAATCAGTGCAGAGAAGACCCCGTGAGATCGCCATCACACCCCCATGTCCGAAGAAAAGGAAGAAAAAAAAAAGACGAAGAGGTCCAATCAAGCAGTCGAAGGCTCTAAAAAGAGGCACCCTGAACAGGACGAAGGGCCCAGCGAGTGGGAGGAGGAGGATCAAAATACCCTTTCCCAGCTTAAGGAAAGGATAAAGAACAGGAGAAGTTTAGACATAGAGTCGAGAGGTATTGAAGACATTCAAGGCGAAGACTCTAAACAGAAAGAAGAATCAGGGGATGGAGAAGAGGACAAAAAACCTCCTGGACGAGAATTAAACACAGAAAGAAGGTTAGAGGTTGAACAGGAATCACCTCAGAAGATGAGATCAGGGAGGAGAAGAACCCCAAATCTCAGTAGAACAAAAGGGCTGTGCAGAATAGAAGCATTTAGTGTCGACAGATAACGACACTGGCTCATCCAAATCCTATTGGCTGACTATGGTAGATGTGAGTGGAGGGATGGAGTCGCGGGCTGCACCTCACAAGGGACGGAAGAAGATCATTGGCATTATTGATTGGCCACCAGTGGTGTCATGAAGTACGACCTTTAGAGTGGGCGCCACGCACACCTGACCGGACCATTCTGTCTGCTAGAGGTTAGTTAGGGGAGGGAAGAGCCGAACTAAGAAAAAAAGTTATGAAATGATTGAGTGATGAGTCGAGCGAGACTAAGTGATTGTGAAGAATAACAACAAGAGAATTTGTTACCTTTCAGGAATGATCAAGATGAAAGGGTTGGTGATGACGATGATGGTGATAGCCACGCTGGTGGTGACGATGGCGGAAGCCGGGAAACGCAGCCGAAACACCATTTTTAAAAAAACGAGCCAAGTAATAATAACCAGGTCTAAGTGGTTGGTCACATTCGTGATAGATTTGAACCCGTATGAGTCGCTATTAGATAAGTTAGGAAACGAGCTGACGCAGCTGGATGCAGCCCGATTGAAAGTAGGACAAGATTATCCCAAGCACAAAGGGTATCTTAGTTTATTGCACTCCCTAGAATCAGAAGCCACTATGATAGAGGCTCAATGGAAAGACATGCAAAACTACCTGCAGGGAATAGAGTTACTGCAGACGCGGGAACGGAGATCCGTACTTCCGATTGTGGGAAAGGCATTGAGTGTCTTGTTTGGAACAGTAACTGAAGATGACGTTAAATTCATAAGAAGGAAACTGGGACAAGTGGAAGTAAACCAGAGGACGCTTGCCCAGGTGGCAAGAGAGAGTGTGACAATATTAAATGTGACAAGGTTAGAAGTATCCAAAAATAGAGCCAGAATCAATTGGTTAATAGACAACCTGGCGAAATTGAGACAAGAGGTAATTAATAATACAGAGACTGTGATGGTTGAATTACAGGAAATAAGCGGATTCATGCAAAAAATATTTCCAGCTAATGACGATTACGAATAAAGTACGGCAAACTAGTCAGTCGTTGACGACCTTGCTGGAACACGTGAGAGCACAATTAGACATGCTGTCATTAGGACACCTCTCCCCAAGTATAGTAAACCCGGGTCACCTAAAGGAAGCACTACTTGGCATACAGGCCGAATTACCCCGCCATTTAAGGCTACCAGTGGACCCCACTAAAGAATTGTGGAAGTACTATAATGCCCTTGGATGTGTGACCTTGTTAGAAAATAGGCGATTATTGGTAGTGATATCTGTCCCGTTACTAGATAGCGAGAGTATATTCGAGATATATACCAGGTTATAAACTTACCCATTCCCTACCCCAGAAGAGATCAAGGTTTGGGAATGATAGCAAGGTACAAGGTGGAAGCAGACTACATAGCATTAAATTCGGGGAGAACGAAATTCATGTTGCTATCAGCTGAAGAAGCTAGAAGGTGTAGAGATGATACCCTGGGGACTTGTACCTCGTTGAGCCCTATCTATAAAACTGGTAACCGCAGACTGTGCATACTAGAATTGTTTGAAGGGAGGGGGGAAGGAATCAAAAGAATCTGCCAAGTAGAGGTATTAACAAACTCGGCATTACCACAAGCTATCAGTGTTTCAGACGGGGTGTGGGCAGTAGCCACACAGAAACATATCAGCCTGTCTAGGGTATGTGGGGGAGAGTCCACAAGGACATTAAGAATAAGGCCACCGTTATCCCTGGTGACGCTACCCATGGGATGTTCGGCGGTTGGGGTGTCCATCTCCTTGCCCCCCCTATTACCAGATGGAAGAAAGGTATGAAGAAAAAGATTCACTCATAGAGATGATTGGTAGAGGCTTAGTCAATTGTACAGAATTATGGGAGCCGATAGTGAAGAGATTCTCTAATGTCACCTTAAATAAGATGCCAGTATTAATGAAGCCAATAGAAAAGATCGATATGGATCACTTAAGGGATAAGTTAAGTGCGTTGGGAGACGAAGGTGTAGCTTGGGAAGACGATGAGCAGATCGCGATAAGTTGGTCAATAGTAATGGGTACATTCCTAGTTATAGCCATCGGGGGTGTAATAATATGGAAGATTAAGAGTAAGAGAAGATTAGCGAACGACAGTCTAGTGAGCATGCAACAACTCGAGAGGGAGATGCCGAGCAGTGTTCCTTACTCAGACAGGACTGGCGAAGAAATTGCTGAAAGACCAATGGAGGAGGCTGGCGTGAGACCACCACGTGCGGCGGGAAAACCTCCCACGGCAGAGAGGAAAACATTGACCAAGAAGAACAAACCCTAGTGAACACATCTGCACCTACAAACACACGCACACATTACCTTGCATTAAAACAAAAAAGAAATGAAAAGAACATTTCATTGCATGTAAACAAAAAAAATGAAAAGAACATTTCATTGCATGTAGAACAGAAGAAAATGAAAAGAACATTTCATTGCATGTAGAACAAAAGAAAATGAAAAGAACATTTCATTGCATGTAGAACAGAAAAAATGAAAAGAACATTTCATTGCATGTAGAACAAAAAAATGAAAAAACATTTCATTGCATGAAAAGAACATTTCATTGCATGTAGAACAAAAGAAAATGAAAAGAACATTTCATTGCATGTAGAACAAAAAGAAAATGAAAAGAACATTTCATTGCATTAGAACAAAAAAGAAATGAAAAGAACATTTCATTGCATGTAGAACAAAAGAAAATGGAAAGAACATTACCCTTGCATGTTAGAAAGTAGAATAGAATTGCATGAGACAAATGCATGGTGCATGTTAAATGATGTAATTGGGTTTAGGTGTCATTTTAGGTGTCAACGGGTAAATGACAAATCGGTTAGGGAGGATTGTGGCACCTTGCATTATTAGAAATATTCATAGAAATATGATTTAATTTTTTTTACTCGGTTTACTAAACAGGTTGTTGATTTTTTTTTTAAACGGAAAATAATTGAGTTGAAAATAATTCACTAAGATTGTACTTGGACGATCCTAAGGGAAGAAGAAGAAAGAAAAGGGGAAAAAAAGAGGTCGAGAAATACAAAAAATAAAAAAAGCGGTCATTAACAAAAACACGAGTCAGAAAGATATCTTAGCTAGCATGTTGACCGAATTTTTAAAGACAATTGGAAGAATAGAATTAGAAATAATAAAAAAAGAAAGAAAGGGAAAAAGACATGATATCAAAACGGGCCGCTTGATGAAAACCAGATATCGGTCAAAGCATCTAGCCTACTTTTGCGTAGAAAGACACCTTATCAATTTGGATAAAGGGAAATTTTTTTTAAACAATGAAAAATTTTTTCTTAATCAGAGAAAAAGTGTCTTTGGGTTGAGGGGAGTGACCGGTGGAACGGTATACAGATTCTGACCTGTTAAAAATTAGAACCCCCACATTGACGAGTGAAAGATGTTTTCAATTCAGATAAATTAAGATTTTCTGACTGCCGGGTCTGACACAAAACAAGAGGTGAAAAAAAACGATTGTCTCAGATCACAGATGGCGACAATATTCTTTCCTGAAGTCACAACTAATTAGCGGCGGGCTGGTTGACAGAGCCCAGGTGAGAGAAAGCCAAGATTGTCATTTTTCGTACGTGCAGAAAAGGCAAAATTGGATTTTGTTTTTTTTTAAAAACAAGAACGATGTAACCACGCCCGAAAGGAGGAGAAAGGATGCTCGATCAATAACAATTGGTCGGAAACGGTCACGTGATCTGCAGAAAAAAGAAAAATGCCCGATCAGGAACCATTGGTCGAAAAACGGTCACCTGACATACGAGAGACTAAGAGAGATGGGTGTGCACCTCCCCACAAAAGGCACTGTGAGGAAGTAGGGGTGAAAACAATAGCGATAATGAGAAATCAAAAATAATGCGACTTTTGGAATTATCGAGAAAACCCTGACGCCGACAGACCCACCCCAGTTTGTTGCGGCGTCAATAAAAGCAGGACCCCAGTCGACAGAAATCAGTTGGAGTGGAGTTGCAGCTGGGACCGCGGGCAGGGAAAGAGCCTGAACGCGGGCATCAGGCCCGATTCACTCGCCCCTTTGCGGGCAAAAGAATCCTCAGACAAGAAATCCTTCCAGCCCAAGTCGAAGACAGAAGTTTCAGCCCCGGACGGCAGCGAGAAGAGATCACCTCGGACGACAGAGAGTTGCGGCTGAGTTGCGGCAAGAGATCCTTCCAGCCCAAGTCGAAGACAAGAGAACTTCCAGCCCAAGTCGAAGAAGAAGAAGAACTTCGTCGAAGACAAAGTCGACGAAGAAGAAGAAAAACAACTCAAGTCGAAGAGAAGAATCAACTGCGAATGATCGATAGAAATTAGCCCCAGTGTCGAACCAAACCACACTCCGACATACACAATTCTAAAGAGTAGGCAATTCGAAATCTTTAGGTTGTGTGATAGAAGCTTGGTGCCATAGTCCACAGAGCGGGTTGGGAAATGAGAACAATTTTGTTTTTATGTAACGGACATTAAGATATAAAAGGTTGTTACCCATTTTTTTCATCAGCAATCTTTTTTGTCTCGTGAGTTTATTTTCTCTTTTATTTGTGTTTTGCCACCCCCGTCGGACTCCACTTGTATCGGCCCCAATCCCTGCTGGTCCCGTCTGTCTAAGATCTAAACACAGCGTGGGTAGACAGACCGGAGATCGGTACAGTTGATTTAGTGACCAGGTATTGGAAGCGAGTCGGGAAAGACGAGGCTGGTGATCATCTGACCAAGGGGTTGAACTTTGGACTTAAACATTTTGTTTCTTCAGCCAAAAGAATTTTGTAATGGACAGCTTAACAAAGAGGTTAAAAGATGGAAGGAATCAAAGTCAAAGATAATCAATGGAAAATGCAAAATCATAGATAATTATTGAATGTAAACATTTGGTCAATTCAAAACAGAACCTATGGATGACCTGATAAATACTTAAAGAAAATATATGCAAAAAAACAAAACAAAAACAAAACAATATTGTATTTTTATTAAGATAGATATTTGTTATTTTAATCATTAAATTGTTTTTAAAATTGTCGGATTATTTTGTATGTTAATTAATAAAACTTAATTTAAAAAAAAAGATTAATGAAAATTACCTGGATTCGGATTCTGACGTAGCTTGCTCATAATTACAAGAATTTTAAACAGTACTTAGGCCTACACAAATCCATTTCTTCAATTCCATGTAGGAATTCTGACCAATCAGGATTTGTTTAATTTTTTCTTCAGACCATTTTTGTTTTGAGTCCAATCAGATGGACACATTCCGTTTTGCCCTTAACCGTTTGAATGTATATTGAAAATTTTACGGAATTAGTGTTTTATCTTTCTCAAATTCTTAGCAATTTATTGTTGCTTCGTCCGTAGAATCTTATATGGGCCATTTTTCCTCTTCAACTTCCACTATTCTCTAATATATATAATGACTAGAATTCTTTCGAAAATCTTCACGGTATTTAGTATTGTTGAAGTTATCGCTTCCTCTGCACTCCCCCTACTGAGTTTATATATACAGTGCTACTACTGTGCATTATGTTTTACCAGGATAAAATATATATAAAAACTTAAAGAAAAGATATGCTAAAAGCGATATTGCATTTTTATGAAATAAATATTTATAATTTTAATCATTAATTCCTTTTAAGATCAGTGAAGCAATCTCTTTCGTTTATTTCGTTCTTACTTTTGTTCTATCTTTTCTTCTTTATTTCTTTCGTTTTTTTCATCCGTTTTTTTTTCTTTCTCACATTACCGACCTCACTTCTTTAATATTCTTTTAGACGTTCTTTTCTTTCGTCATTTATACTTTTTTTCTTTTATGTCTATCTTCCTACTTCCTTTCTTCTTTCCTTCATTCCTTTCTTTCTTTCTTTCTTTCTTTTGTTCTTTTTTATGTTTCTTCTTTCATTTGTTCTTTCTTACATTCATTCACTCGTTTTTTCGTTCTTTCATTTGTTCGTTCTTTCTTTCTTTCTTTCTTTCTTTCATTCATTCTTTCTTCCTTTCTTTCGTTCTCAGTTCTTTTTTATTATTTACCTGATTCCTTTAATGTGTTTTGACGTTTTTTTCTTTCTTCATTTATTCTTTTTTTCCTTTCTTTCTGTCTGTATTTCTTTCTTTTTTCTATCTTTTTTCTTTCTTTTTACATTCTTTCTTTCTTTCGTTAGTTCTTACATTCATTCTTTCTTTAGTTTTTTTCGTTCTTTGGTTTGCTTTTTTTCTTTCTATCTTTCTTTCTTTCTTTTTTATTTCTATCTTTCTTTCTTTCTTTTTTCTATCTTTCTTCTTTCTTTCTTTTTACATACTTTCGTACGGTTTTTCTTTCTTTCTTTTTACATACTTTCGTACGGTTTTTCTTTCTTTCTTTCTTTTTTTACATACTTTCGTACGGTTTGTCTTTCTTTCTTTCTTTTTACATACTTTCACGGTTTGTCTTTCTTTTCTTTTCTTTTTTACATACTTTCGTACGGTTTTTTTCTTTCTTTCTTTTTTTTTTTTTAATTCGCATTTGTTTGTCTTTTTCTTTCTTTCTTTTTTTTATACTTTCGTAAATGGTTTGTCTTTTTCTTTTCTTTTACATACTTTCGTGCAGTTTGTCTTTCTTTCTTTCTTTTTACATACTTTCGTACGGTTTGTCTTTCTTTCTTTCTTTTTACATACTTTCGCACAGTTTTTTTTCTTTCTTTCTTTTTTACATACTTTCGCACACAGTTTTTTCTTTCTTTTTATATACTTTCGTACGGTTTTTCTTTCTTTCTTTCTTTTTACATACTTTCGTACGGTTTGTCTTTCTTTCTTTCTTTTTACATACTTTCGTACGGTTTGTCTTTCTTTCTTTCTTTTTACATACTTTCGTACGGTTTGTCTTTCTTTCTTTCTTTTTACATACTTTCGTACGGTTTGTCTTTCTTTGCCTTTTTGCAATACGTACATTACCTATTTCAGTTCATTCTCTTTCGTGACAGGCATTTTTATACCTTTTTTTTGTCGTAGGAGTTGATTCCCCAGAGCAATGGTACGCGGGAAGAAGCTGCACTAGTTGAAATTGCTTGTCACCAATAGAATACGAAGGGGATGAGGGTTGTTCGCTACAATGGGCGTGGCATGGCGGGTCACAGCTGTAAAGGCTCGAACTGACAGAACTAAGGAAAGTAGTTTGTCTGATCACGTTCCATGGAAATAGCGATACAGAAACGAGAGCCTCGCGCGAGAAAGTAGTTGCATGGATGGAAAATAATTCATCACCCACAAGGACGCAGAGACGCTTTTGAACTCTATCAAGCCTGTAAAGACAGAGTAGGTAAGAAAGGAGGACAGAAAGAAAGAAAACGAAAGAAAAACTAGTAGACAAAAAACATACAAAAACAAGTAATGTACGCATTGCGAAAAGACAAAGAAAGAAAGAATAATGGGGTGGTTTACAACTGAATAAAAGAAAGAAAGAAAGAAAGAAAGAAAGAAAGAAAGAAAAATAGAAAGTAGAAAAAGAAAGAAAGAATGGAAGAAATGTGGTTAAAATAAAAAGTGTTGTAACCTAGAAAAGGGTTACTGAATGAAGGTTAAAAACGAAATTATAACATCAACAAAATACAATACATGCCAGCGGCGTGAAGTATGTAAACAATGGCTAGTGGTGGACTACTTAGACAGCATATTATCCGCACTTACAATAATGTCCAACGTATTTATGAGGATTGGTACATACATATTAGTGTTCATAGGTACGATATATAACAACAGTAAAAATAATTTGCAATGCATTTGCATAGTAAAAATCAATGGCTGAGGCATTTTCATACCAAAAATCAATATCCAATGCATTTTAACAGAAAAAATCATTTGCAATGCATTTTCATAATAAAAATCAATATCCAATGGATTTTCATAGTAAAAATCATTTCAATGCATTTTCATCATAAAAATCATTTCCAATGCATTTTCATAGTAAAAATCATTTCAATGCATTTTCATAGTAAAAATCTTTAATGTCAATGCATTTTCATAGCAAAAAACAAAACAAAACATTTCCAATGCATTTTCATAATAAAAATCATTTCCAATACATTTTCATAGTAAAAATCATTTCCAATTCGTTTTCATAGTAAAAAAATGTCTAATGTATTTTCATAGTAAAATAATTTCCAATGCATTTATATAGTAAAAATCATTTCCAATTCATTTGCATAGTAAAAATCATTCCCAATGCATTTTCATGGTAAAAATCATTGGCCAATGCATTTTAATAGTAAAATTATTTGCATTGCATTTTCATAGTTAAAATCATTTCCAATGCATTTGCATAGTAAAAATCATTCCTAATGCATTTTCATGGTAAAAATCATTGGCCAATGCATTTTCATGGTAAAAATCATTGGCCAATGCATTTTAATAGTAAAATTAATTTCCAATGCTTTTTTATTGTAACCTAAAAAGGGTCACTGTATGAGGAATAACCAAAACAGAGGTTGGAAATGAAATGGTAATCTTTATGACATCAACAAAATACAATACTCGCCAGCGCCGTGAAGTAGGTAAACCACTGCTAGTGGTGAACTGCTTAAACGGCATATTCACTCTCCCCACTTAGAATAGTGTACAACGCATTTGTGAGAATTGGGACATACCCATTAATATTCAAACGTACGGTATATAACAGAAAGACAGAACGAAAAAAGACAGATAGACCTCAAGGAAGAAAAGAATAAATGAAGAAAGAAAGGAGCGTCAAAAAACATTAAAATAATCGGGTAAATAATATGAGAAAAAAGAAGTGACAATGAAAGAAAGAAAGAGCAAACCAAAGAACGAAAAATGCGAAAGAAAAAAGATTGAAAGAAAGAAAGAAAGAAAGAATGAATGAATGAATGAATGTATGTAAGAACGATTGAAAGAAAGAACGTAAAATAGAAAGAAAGAAAGAAAGAAAGAAAGAAAGAAAGAAAGAAAGAAAGAAAGAAAGAAAGAAAAAACAAAGAAAGGAACACAAAAAAAAATCACGAAAGAAAAGAACGTTTAAAAGAATATTAAATGAATGAGGTGGGCAATATAAGAAAGAAAAAAGAACGGAAAGACAAACGAAAGAAATAAAAAGAAAAGAAAGAATGAAAGAAATAAACCAAATGAAAGAAAGACGGAGAAAAAGAAATGTACGAACGAAAGAAAGAACGAAAATATCGAAAGAAAGAAAGCACATGAGAAAGAACAAAAGAAATAAAGAGCATGAAGACTGAAAAACAAACAAAAAATAAAGGACATAGAGAAAAAATTGCTGTAGAAGGAAAACAAAGAAAAAAATTAAATCCTTAACAAACATAAAGGAATATGCGAAAACAAAAAAATAACATCAACTGTTTCACCAGAATTTCACAAAAATTGAAACGAGAAAAAAAAATGGAAGGCAAATTTTAAATCAAAAGAACGAGAAGAAATTATCGCAACTTTTTGAGTGAAACCAAAAGCAAAAAAATCATAACAGGAATCGCCAATTTCTGTTCGAACTACCTGATAAGATATCAGTCTCCAATCACCAAACGATTACCTGTTCAGAATGAAATGCATTGCACATCAATGATCAAGAGACTGATACTTTTTGAGATTTCTGCCTTTTCGAAGATACAGTAATATTGGGTTTTTTGTCTTTAAATTTATATTCCTCTCGTTTATTTAAGACCTTTTCTTTTCCTCTCAAAATTCACATTCCGTTTGGGCCTAGGAATAATATTGCCGGAAGCAGAAGCAGACCTAGCTGACAGCAGAATATATTTTTTTCCTTTTATATTTCGATAAAAGACAGCAATAAATTTGACTGATACTTTGAATTAAATGAAAACTAAATAATTAAAGTCATAGAGACGAACGTCTTTATTCTTCTAAAAGGAGATTTTAAAACATTTTGTGCATATATATATATATATATATATATATATATATATATAATTAACACTAAATATTCCATGGTTATAATTATCACTAAATATTCCATCAAACACTAATATTCCATGGTTATATTTTCTTACATTAGAATCGGGATTGAGACGTTTATATTATTTTCTTCCTCTGTCATGGACATTGAGCTCTACTATACTACTTGAAATTTATATATATATATATATATATATATATATATATATATATATATATATATAATTTAAGAGTATATATATATATATATATATATATATATATATATATATATATTCTGGCATCTCCTGTTGTATTCGAGTTTCTAGTAACCGACAGCAAGGACACAAGCACTTATGATTTGATTATAGTTGTGAAGGCTCTGTGCAGAACCAACCACACTTTTCGATGAGACACCAGGTGCAGTACATTACACAATGTCCCCAAACGACCCTCCGTAGGTTTTGAATTCAGAGTTGTCCTATTCCGAATGGAAAAATCAGGCGTGGCTGACAACATGTGGAGAGAGTAAAGGAGATCACCACCTTCTGTGGGATCAGGTTGAAATCACAGACAAAGAACATAATTGTTTTTTTTTAACTCATGATCTTTAAAATTTTTGTCAAAGACAACAATGATTTGAAACCAGTGTCTCCTCAATAATGTAAAATGTTTCAGTGACGACATAGGTATAGATTTCGGATTAGATAAATGTGCAAAAGTAACATTCAAAAAATGGTGAATTACAGAAATACACTCAATAGATTTCGATTTTGTCACAAATACTAGGGAACCGGAACATAATGAAACCTATAAGTAAATAAAATGAATTAATAAGAAGATGGAATACGGTATATCCAAATGGGGAGAAGGTAAAATATTTTGCGTCTGGTACTGAATACCGTGCAAATGAATTTCAACCCTAATCAAATGGATGCCAAAACGAGAAATAAAAACTCACCTACCATCGCATGCATCATTGCAAAACTGATGTTGATCGTCTGTACGTCCCCAGATCAAAAAGAGGCAGAGGATTAGTTCAACTAGAACTGTCTTAGAAAACTACAACAGTTTGCTTTTAAAGACCTGAAAATTACAGAAGATTGGATGATGAAAACAATATGAAAGTAGTAAGCGAATTGATTCAGCAATAAATGAAGCCAACAAGTTCAAAATGATGTTTCAAATAAGTGAAGAAATAAAGTAAAGCACAATACATTGAATGAAGCTGGAAAATGCTTAAAAATAAAGCAAAAGCGAATGCAACCGACCAGATACAGAAAATATGGCAAGGTAAATCGCTTCACGGTCAATACTCTGCCCGTACCAAACAAGGTAATATAGACAAGCTCCGTACCTATCAGTGACGATGTAGTGCAGGGTTGAAAGCTGAAACCGAAGGTTATATTCTTGCTGCACAAGACTATGCTTGTTAATTAAAAATTATCAATTACAAATATTGAAAAATTGTGTTAGCCCAAAATGTAGATTCTGTGATGAATATCCAGAAACAATTGACCAACTTTTATCAGGTTGCACGATATTGACACCCACTGAATATAAAACACAGCATGACAGAGTGGGCCATTATTTGCACTGGAAAATTTGCAACTTTTACAGAAAAAAAAAAAAAAATGTTCTGAACACATACCCAGACACGCCTACGGAGATAGGACCTGAAAAAATTTTATGAGATTTCCTAATACACAGGTAGAACAACCAAAGATAATCCCACAGACATCATTAGTAGAAAACGGAAAGAAAATTATTGCCTCCTTCTTGATATTGCAGTCCCTGCAGACTGCAATGTATCTTTAAAGATATTCTAGATATTCTAAAAGCTATCAAAATAGAAATACCTTGAAATCATAAAAATGTGATACATGAGAATATTAACAATTCCTGTTGTAGATTGAGACCTCGGATTGATTGGAAAAGATTCCAAGAGATTCATTGAAGAGATTCCTGGTAACCTATGCCTTAAAGAAATACAAAACAAGTTCTTACGAGTACAGCCCTCAGCTTACGTAGGTCTTTATCTATGTAAAATAAATAAACGTGTGTATTTTTTTTGTTAAATTGCTCAGTGGACAATGTCATTATGCCATTTCTAAACTTAGGTCTTTGGTCGGGAGCTGGAAAGAAATGACAAAACACCAAAAATCAAAGAAAATAAAATAATATTAAGTAATAATAAACAAAACAACAAATATGATTGACGTAATTTTTCGCAATATTTTTAACCGTTAGAAAAGATTGGTATTTAAGAAAAGAGAAATAAAAGAGGAGGTGTTTGACAATGTTCAACAATATTTCGACAGTAGGTCTGTCTATTTTAAGTTATGTTTAAAAATTGGTTACATGTATAATATCACAAAAAGACATCTAGAAAAAATTGTTATATAGAAAAATCTCAGTTTCAAAACGTCGCTTGTCTTGAGAAAATTGTTGTAATGGTAATCAACGCGTCAAAATGAATGAAACATTAGCATGAATGTACTGTACTGTAATGATGCGGCATTCACTCTGGGCGGATTGAGCCGGCTTCTTCCTGTTATGAGAAGAAGATTCTTGGGATAAATTACAGAAAATTTTTTGCTAGGGTAATTCCAGGCCTACTCGGATAACGTTCTTGCTTGCCGCGGGGTTCCCACAGACGCAGAGATAGGAAACGACCAGAAGCCGCTGGTTACCGATGCAGACGCTCCTTGGATTTTTTTTTCTTCCAGAGCCCTTGTTAGTTGGCGTGTGTGTCAGACCTGTCCGCCTTTTTCAAATACTTCTTGCCCTACCAGGAACGAAGTTCCGGGCGGCATAGCTCTGACACTAAATGTTTACACCCCCCACCGACTTAGTGAGGTAAGGGTTGGACATTTTGCTTCAAATTCTTTTTTTTTTATATTTTTTAGTTCTTGGTCAAATAACTTCAGGTTTTTCGAAAACACCGGTTTTCGTTCGATCACCAGTTAAGCATCGTAGAGCCAGGTCAGTACTTAGATTTATTAGTACCGCTTTCTGTTGAACACCTTTTCTTATACTGTAAGCCCCCAAAGTCCCTTCTCCTTAGCATGAATATCCTCCGTAAAAAATTCTTATTATGATGATGATCTTCTTCTTATAACATTTTAATCTTGAAATTTTCCTTTTTTTTTCTGTATTTGCATTAGTTACTAAGAGGAATTAATAAGAAAAAAAAATTTCGTATAATCTTTAAGGCACAGAACTCCTGTCAAAATACTCGCGGATGAACGTTTTTTGTTCATTAAACCGAGAAGGGTAGTTAGTTTTCTTTATATACGTAACTATCCTCAATGTGTTTCTATAATTCACAACCTTTATAGATTTTGAATAATTCTTTTTCTTTTTTCTTTTTGAAAGTACATCTTAATATCTTTTTTCAAAATATATAGTCGTTTGTAATAAAATGTTCCATAAGCTCTGTTGATGTTATATTTGATTAAAACCATTTTTCTTTTAAACAATGTTTTTTTACTTTTCTTTTAACTCTCTAAAGCGCTCGCTTCTGTTAATAAAATAATAACAAATGGACTAAAACAATAATAGACAAATGATGCTTTAATATCCTCCTGCTAATACTGGTTTTAAAATAAACTGCCAACTTCTATAAAATCTGGAAAAATAATAAATCTCTGTACAAACGACGCTTGTCTTGTGACAGCGGGTTGTACAATACCACCGATGGTCAAAATGAAGGAAACCCAGACAGTGTGAAAGTTATTCGAGTGAAACGTGCGTAATATGTTGTAGATCGTGTTCATCTTGGAATTTTTTCCGTTGGTTGATTAGTTACTCAAAGGTAATAATCAAAAATATTAGTATAAATCTAATGTCCAGCTGTAGTTTTTTTTTTTTTTCAAGAGAAACGACATATGTACAAATACTTATACTTTTTGTTGATTTTTAAACCGTCCTACGCATTCGAGAAAACGTTGTAAAAACAATGTGACATCTGGTAGGATTAGAACCCGCATTCTGGAAAATGCTTCTTCGAAGAACCAACATCTGCATCAGTGTACGTTAGAATACCATATATATATATATATATATATATATATATATATATATATATATATATATATATATATATATATATATATATATAAGCGTTTTATTTATAGAAAATTACGACGTCATTGCCAGTTTGGCTGATGACTTAATTAAAAAGCTCTATTTAAAATTATTCTCTACATGCTAAAATGTTATCTTTTTATATGTGTATTGAGCACTTTTAAATACTACACTTCTCTGCTCTAATTCAACTCTGAACATTAACACACACACACACACACACACACACATATATATATATATATATATATATGCACACACACACAGACACACACACATATATGTTTATATGAATATATACATAGATACACCGATAGACAGATAAAGAGAGAGAGAGAGACAGAGAGAGAGAGACAGAGAGGTTTTAGATTATATCGGGTGATTGAAGACTAACTCAGCATTTTAAAATTCGTTTAATTTATTTATTAACTATAATGTTACAAGAAAAAACTTCCTGATATTTATCCTTTCCGGCAGCGAAAAGCCGTCCGTTAGCATGAGGTTTTATTTAGTCGTTTCAATATAGTCACCACTAGCTTTTTTTTTTAAGCGCTCGACCCCATAACAACAACTTGAGAAATAGGTGACAGATAGATAGGGTTTTTTATAAATGAACAGACTGATATATATTCCAGATCGTTTATATATATATATATATATATATATATATATATATATCTGCTTTATGAACAGATTACGATGATAGAATAGATAATGAACAGACTATATATATATATATATATATAATGAACAGAACATATATATATATATATATATATGATGAATATAATATATATATCCACACGAACTAAATCTAGCATATATATATATATAATGAACAGACATATATATATATATATATATTAAATGAACATTTGAGGCTCATTCGAATATATATATATATATATATATATATATATATATATATATAATGAACTGATATATATATATATATATATAATGAACAAATTGCGAAGAAAATATATATATATATATATATATATAATGAGACATATACATATATATATATAATATGAATATATATAACAGAACTATAGAGAGATAGATAATATATAATAGATAGATAGGTAATGAACAGACTGAGATAGATAGATAGATAGATAGATAGATAGATAGATAGATAGAGTCAAACAAATGAATATATAAGAATTATGTAAAATTAGAGTTCAGAAATTTAGGAAAAACCAATTGATTTAAACGGATATGGTGAGACACAGACTTTGAGATGGACGGGGCGTGTAAAGTGTAAAGTTGCATAATTGTCTTTATCCAGGGAAACCGAATCAGCACTAATCAAATTTTGTTTCAGACTGGCTTGATTAATATTTAACTGACACCACTGAGATTGACACTGTCGCGTTTTGCATGAATTGACAAAGTGTCGTCTCGCAGACGACTAAATAAACACAAGGGAAAATCACTGATCGTATATACGCGGGAAGGTTGCCGAAATAGGTACAGAATGCACTAAAACTTATCGGAAAATTCAATATGGCTTTTTACTTATAAAGCAAACCACACATTTATTTGGATATAAACATTTTTTATTCACATTATTATAAATATCACAAAAAAAAAACAAAAAAAACTTTACATTCAGCCATGTATGACTTGATATATTTGAGTAGACACGCAGATGAACATTATATATGTATATATATACCCAAGTATATGATTGGTGTATACGGAATAAGTTCCAGTAACCAAAAATTACTATTCTTAAAAGCGTGCTCAATACAGCGTAGAGCGCACATTATATATATATATATATATATATATATATTAAAAGACATTTTTATGTTTAACGTTCTTTTTTATTTGTCCATTTCTTTATATATATATATAACGTCATATATTTACATTTGATACGCCAGAGCAGTTATGAATGTACGAGATTCATGGAAGATTGAAGTTTATAAGCAGTAAATTCGACTTTGCCTACCGAACGCTCCATTGTGGCCGAGACGGTTCCGTATAGGATGCAGGTTCGAATCCTGTCAAAGGACGAATATTTTCTATGAAAATTTCTCGGACATTCAGGCCGGTAAATGTTATTTAATACTGTTTATTATAAACAGAGCATTTACTTAAATACTTGTATCTATAAAAAAGAACGTTAAACATAGAATGTCTTTAATATATATATATATATATATATATATATATATATATATATATATATATATATATACGTTTACTAAATTAGAAAGCGGTTTCCTCAAACCAAAACGACAAAAGTTCATATAAACATACGTCCGCAAATCCTTTGTTTTTGTTTTTGTGTTATTAAGTTTAAAACAAGTTTAGGTTAGATGGGGCTGTTTTGATATGTAGATTACGTTACATTTGTCAATCGTGTATAACTGTGGCTGGTCTGTCTTCAACGTTTTACGCACACGCACATGCACACAGATGTATATCTGTTGAAAAAAACTGACAAGTTACTATTTTGTTTTTGTTTTTTTAAATGTCTTATTTTCTGGACTGTTGCGTCCTCCTTGATCGAAGACGGCTTCCGATCTGTCTGGGGCACATCAGGCGGTTTCCAAATCCATCTGCCGGCAACTTGATGGGAACCGTGTGAAGGTTTATCGTCATTGGCTGAACTCGATGCCGAGTACTGCGGATGCTCATAAACATTTCCTTCTGTGTGAAATAAGTCTTGTGTTGGACCCGACGTCACGTCCGCAGTAGTAGTGTAGGATGATTCAAGGGATGAAGAAATTTGGCTTTTCTTTAAGCTCTCTTGGTTTATTTTTATTATTTATCTTCTGATGTTTCCGAAGAATTTTTTCCTGCACTGCTCTTCTCCAATTGATTCGTTCTGCAGACCCCTTCTCCTAATTGACTGGATTGATTTCCGTTCTCTGATAATGAACAGGCTGCGATAGATAGATAGATAGATAGATTGATAGATAGATAGATAGATAATGAACAGACTGAGATAGATAGATGGATAGATAGATAGATAGATAGATAGATAGATAGATAGATAGATAATGAACAGACTGAGATAGATAGATGGATAGATAGATAGATAGATAGATGAATAATGAACAGACTGAGATAGATAGATGGATAGATAGATAGATAGATAGATAATGAACAGACTGAGATAGATAGATGGATAGATAGATAGATAGATAGATAGATAATGAACAGACTGAGATAGATAGATGGATAGATAGATAGATAGATAGATAGATAGATAATGAACAGACTGAGATAGATAGATGGATAGATAGATAGATAGATAGATAATGAACAGACTGAGATAGATAGATGGATAGATAGATAGATAGATAGATAATGAACAGACTGAGATAGATAGATGGATAGATAGATAGATAGATAATGAACAGACTGAGATAGATAGATGGATAGATAGATAGATAGATAATGAACAGACTGAGATAGATAGATGGATAGATAGATAGATAGATAATGAACAGACTGAGATAGATAGATGGATAGATAGGATAGATAGATAGATAGATAATGAACAGACTGAGATAGATAGAGGATAGATAGATAGATATAGATAGATAAACATAAGAACAGACTGAGATAGATAGATGGATAGATAGATAACTGAACAGACTGAGATAGATAGATGGATAGATAGATAGATAACTGATAGATGCATAATGAACAGACTGAGATAGATAGATGGATAGATAGATAGATAGATAGATAGATGAACAGACTGAGATAGATAGATGATAGATAGATAGATAGATAATGAACAGACTGAGATAGATAGATGGATAGATAGATAGATAGATAATGAACAGACTGGATAGATAGATAGATGGATAGATAGATAGATAGATAATAATGAAATAGAGATGAGATAGATAGATGGATAGATGATAGATAGATAATAATGAACAGACTGAGATAGATAGATGGATAGATAGATAGATAGATAATGAACAGACTGAGATAGATAGATGGATAGATAGATAGATAGATATGAAGACAGACTGAGATAGATAGATGGATAGATAGATGATAGATAGATAATGAACAGACTGAGATAGATAGATAGATAGATAGATAGATAGATATAGATAGATGATGGTAGTTGTGGGATGCACCTAATTTGCCATATAACCGACCATATAAATATGGTTGATACCGGGAAGACGAGGGGAGGAATCAAGAGATTTAATCCAGAGACTCTGCTCGACTGCGACTCAGTCAACACATTCTCCAGGAACGGTCTTACCAGGAATATACAAAAGACTATATGTAAATATTGTGTACACTTTCTTGTTTCAATACATTTTGTTCTAAGTACCTTTTGTGTTGCATTATTATTCCATGCCTAGTCAAGGTTTAACAATAATGAACAGATTTCGATAGATAGATAGATAAGGAACAGATTTCGATAGATAGATAGATAAGGAACAGATTTCGATAGATAGATAGATAAGGAACAGATTTCGATAGATAGATAGATAAGGAACAGATTTCGATAGATAGATAGATAAGGAACAGATTTCGATAGATAGATAGATTTAGATGACATTTCAAAGTGTTTTTTGGGCTGATCCGTGAATCGACGATGTGAGTCTCTTACTAGATGCGAGGTCCGAGAAGGGGATTTGTTTGGGTAGGTGAATCTCTGGCATTCGGGCAAGGTGTTCGGCCCATCAAATACATGATGGCTTCTAGTCTCTCCAGCTTCGCTCAGAGAACTACATTATTTGTGGACCGGTCTTGCCATTTGTTCCGCAGGATTTGTTTATAGTCATTTATAAATTACATAAAATTATATGAACTCTCAGCATGAAGCATCATTGATTCAATGAAGATATGTTTGGAGAGAGTCCGTGCCACATATGACTCTCATAGTCTGATGGCAAAATAAAAGCGTGGTCGTTAAAGTCCAAATCTTAAAATGATGATATAACCTGTGACATTATTTTCTGTACCAAATGCTTCCAAGGGATTCCCTATCTAAGTAGTGAGAAGGTTAAGCACTTATTAATTTCGGGACGAACACTCCATTCAGCATAATTTGAGTGTAATATTTTGCCTGGTGATCAGTTAAGATCCGAGTCAAAATGCAGGGTTAATTTCAATGACTTTTCCTCTGAAGAGAGCATATTTGAATATATATATATATATATATATATATATATATATATATATTCAGCTTTTTATTATATCTTTTGAATTAAAGCAGTGTTGTATATCGGGATCGAAGATCTGAATAAATTGTTCAAGTTTTATTTGTTCTGTTATATGCAAGTACTTTCGACGATCTCAGGCATTGTTAAGAAATATATATATATATATATATATATATATATATATATATATGTGTGTGTGTGTGTGAAGATAATCAGACAACGTGTAAATACTATAAACGACGCATTTTGCTTTCGCTTCTTCATGTAGGAATGAAAGACAAACTCATTTACGTTAAAAATCGTTTTGTTTTTCTCTATAACCTGAAAAGATTGAAAGAAACAGTAGTTCTCGGGGAAACGCGTCGTTGATATTTCTCCACATTTCTCCTTATCTTCACTTTTGTTTCGGATACAATTATATATATATATATGTGTGTGTGTGTGTGTGTGTGTGTGAGAGAGACAGACAGAGAGACAGAGAAATTGGGAGGGCTAATTTTTCGACATTTTATATTATAACTTTGCGCGTGCACATTCAGTGTTTTATTTTGTCGACTGCACATTACAGTAGGGTCAGTTGGGTACCGTCTGTATGAAATATTGCACCATGGTGCAATTAAATCCGCCAGAAAATTGGAAACAGCACGCTGTACTGCTTGGCATTTGCGCCAGCAGCTAGAATCTGAGCATTTCAAGGTGTTTGGGTTTTACTCTGGGGAGGGTGCAGCGGATTCGGAAAGAGTTGGATGCGTCTAAAGATGATTATGGAAGTGTTTGGAGCGATGACTAGTGGTGGCAACAATATGCCGCTATTTATCTTCCCACAGAGTCTCAGATTCAACACGGAGGTCAGCATCAAGTGCCTTGACGGAGTACTGTGTTGAGTCAATGATGTGACAGCTGCAATACCCTATATCTGGCCACATGGCTCTGCACCATACCTCACAAGCAGGAGACCAAATTATCACCCCTGATATTTGACCATAGGGATTATGACAGCATTCACCAACCTAATCAAGGAGACCGTCTAGGAGAGATGCTGAAGTCGTCTAGAGGTCCTAGGTGAAGCCAATGGCGATTTTATTGAACAAATTTATTCCTTTGTATTTCAAGATATTTTTGTTTAATTTTGGTAAATATATCTGTTCAAATGAGATGTCAGTGTTATTTTCATGTTCGCGTCATTTAGAAGACAATTTATCCATCGCACCCTGTATATCTTTTAAAATGGGATATCAGTGTTATTTTCATTTTTTCTTCATTTAGACAACAATTTATCCATCGCACCCTGTATATCTGTCAAAATGAGATGCCAGAGTCATTTTCATTTTTTCTTCCTTTAGACAACAATTTATCCATCGCACCCTGTATATCTGTTCAAATGAGATTTCAATGTTATTTTCATTTTTTCTTCATTTAGACGGCAATTTATCCATCGCACCCTGTATGTCTGTTCAAACGAGAAGCCAGAGTCATTTTCCTTTTTTGCGTCATTTAGACGACAATTTATCCATCGCACCCTGTTTATCTTAAAATGAGATGCCAGTCATTTTCATTTTTGCGTCGTTTAGACGACAATTTATCCATCGCACCCTCTATATCTGTTCCGATGAGATTTCAGTGTTATTTTCATGTTCGCGTCATTTAGACGACAATTTATCCATCGCACCCTGTATGTCTGTTCGAATGAGATGCCAGAGTCATTTCCATTTTTGCGTCATTTAGACGCCAATTTATCCATCGCACCCTGTATGTATACATACGAGGTGATTGGCTTGAATGAGAGTAACTATTGAACATCTCACAGACAGTATGTATACATTAAAATGTTGAATAATTAACGAGGTATTAGTCATTTCTCAACTTATTCGAGTACTTATGGGAAATCAATACTGGACAGTGGATAGAAAGAGGAGGCACATATATTGTACGTTTGAATGAATAATTTGCTATATATATATATATATATATATGACTTGTTTTTCTATTTATTGATCAGTGTTGAGGGAATTAATTTTCACGTTAATAATGGAAGAGCCTACGAGTAAGTCTGTCGGCAATGGACTTTAGGAAAACTGGCTTTCATCTGGGTATCCTATTTTTTTTTAAAGGTAATGCAATATTTGGATACGGCAATATATTGGCGATTGTTTGGTCAGTCCTTTCTAACTTCTTCAAAACCGGACGGACATTGTGTTTGCTTTGTTGGCAGTTAATCATTCTATTCTTCTATGTGCTAGTCCTGGGTATGACGATGAACTACATCCGGTAGAAAGGCCTTCTGCCAGGTTATTAGAGGTTTTTAGAAGCATGGAAGCATCTCTTAATTTCTGTCGTTCCCAGGTCCACTCGGGTAGTACTATCTGTTAAGGTCCCAGATATAAGCAGATAGTAAACCTCGAAAAAAAAAACAAAAAAAAAAACACTATGAATGTCTAAAAATACATCAAAAATTAACAAAAACACATTTGATATAGTAAAATGACCCATGAATACATTTTTTTATAGTAAAATTACCAACAATACAATTTATCTGTAATTGAAGGCGTATAATTCCATTCAGAATATATTGAAGTTAAAGCCATAAAATTGTCTTCAAAATATTTTGATTTCGGCATTAAATAACCCATTGAGGTGTTAATATGCCGCTAAAACTAATCAACTAACTAAATCTTCTACTTTCTCTTAACGTTGAGGACTATGGTCATGCACAATTTTTTTGTCATTTGTAGATTTTGATAAATTTATCTTTTACCATCTCTGCTCAAACTTCTTCCGACATTCTTTCTAACAAGCTCGCAAGGTACGTTATGTGTTTAACCTTAATATATTTACTCGTTTTATTTTTTAATTAAAAAAAAATGTAAGATTTCTGATCATTTTTTTTTATCGTTTTCTCGCTAATGGAACATTTTTCTGGTTTCTTGCTTACACGCCACCTAAGATCTCCAAACATTTGAACGAAACGTCAGTTGAATCTGTCATCCTGAATCCTGGTTTCTGTTGACCTTTCTCTTCAATAATGTCTTCTCCTTCTGTTTCACGTCTTGGCGGCATCAAGCATGTTCCGCTATCCATTCGCACAAGCTCGCATGATACGTTATACTCTGTTATCCTCTCTCTCTCTCCACTGCTTTCAATCTGAGTATCAAATTTCCCATGTCGTCTTTTTTCATTATGTGTCATAGAAATTTCTACTGCCTCTTCTTGATGTTTAGCATAAGTGTCTTTTTCATTTATAATTTCTCGGATGTTCGTTCTATGATATTCACGGTATGCTTCTGAAGAACCACATTTCTTTGGCTTCAAGTCTTCTCAATATGTGTGGAGATTAGCCAACGTTTACGGCAATATAGGAGGCCTGATATCAGTGTTATTTTCATTTTTGCGTAATTTAGACAACAATTTATTCATCCCATTATGCACAAACACACACGTGCACACACATATATATATATATATATATATATATATATATATATATATAAACCTACCAAGATTTCAGCTATACGGATCGTCATGGTCAACAAGGTAAGGGTGGAACAGAATATAAAAACAACCATGACCACGTGACTAAAAAAAAAAAAAAAACCAATAAAACCGTAACTCAACAACGGCTGTGGGGGAGGGGTATGTTTTTTTATTCAATAACGGAGCAAAAAATAAAACCAAAAAAAAATTATTCTAATAACCAGCGTTTTCTATGTCTACACCTACTCAGGATTTCAGATTTTAGATTTAATAAATTATTTGTTTCTTTATACATAGCAATAGCTAAATTTTACTTTGTGCATAGTGAACAAAATTCATCACCTGCTTTATACCTGTGATATTTTTTTAATATTTCCCATTTCAAAATTGGGTCTTTATTATTCGCTTGTTTGACCTTCCATATATAAGTGAATAAAATGGCGCTATGTGTGCATGTTCCGTTATTAAAACGACTAAGGTGGTCAGAGTATCGTGCTTTAAAATTATTTTGGGTACATCCTATATAGAAATTAGGATTTTTATCAGTATTATTTGGATTATCCATATATATTTGTACTTGGTATACCACACACTCTTGTTGGAACTTGCCCTGGAGGGGGGCAGGCTTTCTTATTCCATCAATTTACACTGTAAATAAAAACCCTTGATGAAGCCTTACTATTAGCTTAAGAATTTATATAAATCTGTTTTCTTTTTGAAATTGTAGGTCTGATGAATTGGATCGTATTTACGATTCCAATGGAATAAATTATGACCATGGAATATTAGTGTTTAAGCCATTTTGTTATATATATATATATATATATATATATGGAA
>CAHIKZ030000363.1:2077500-2082500 GCA_903632075.3 Acanthosepion pharaonis | reverse complement strand
GAACTGAACCCTGTATTTCGCTCGCTGGGGTAGACAGCTCTAGTTCCACGTAATGGATGTCAGTTATCAGTTATGTTAATTCACCTCTCCAAGATCTCTACTGCGTTAACCAAGTATTGAACTCACAACTCTTTCGGTCCTGTCACTGGATCTAACCAACGCTTTTATCTACTGTGCCATGTGTTCTTAAGGACATCTGTGTATGGATTTCTGGGACTTATAAACTTAATGCCTTCAGCAATGCCAGCGAGTGAGATAAAGGGTTCAGTTTGACATTCCAACCACCTGAAGAAGGCTGGAACGTACAGCGGCCGAAACATTGTGATAAATATGGCAACAAAGATGAATAGTCCGAATAATGTAAATAGTGTACATAATACCTCATCTCAGAAATATAGGTATTATGGAGAGTGTAAAGTAATCTTAATTGTTCTTGTTCCCATGTCCACCCTGATACGGGGGAGGAGCACTTAGGATCGTAGGTATGGGAAAATAGTGACGCCCCTCTCCCCACCCCCTCAAATAATCAGCACAGTAGTCGCAATGGAATAGAGAAAGATACTTTCCAGAAACTAAGTGATGTACTATATTTGAGCAAAATTTCGTTAGACACAAAGAAAATATTAGTTAAAAGTGATAAGATGTATCGCAGTATAGCCTGTCCAATTTGTTTATATTTAAAGAACTATCCAGAAATGGAAGGGATGTAGTATGTAGGAATGACATTGGAAACTGAGAATAACATAGCCAGAACATGTTGTTAATAAGGATACTCTAAATTAAAGCTCTAAAATAAGGGACAAGTACTTTTACTTAAAATAAGAAATGGAGAGTTGAAGTTTCTAGGGCGCATTTTCAGGCAGACCCGACCTTTCACTCTAATAGATAAAGAAATTATTTTGTGGGAGAGTGTGACAGAAGGAAAGAGCGTGCAATTTACCTAAGGGGTCTTTCTGAATTGACGGTAGAAGTAGCTAAGTATCAGAATTTGTTAAAATCTACACGGTACTTGTCGTCCTAGTTATGATGATAAACTACATTAATTTCGAAGTACCCGCGAAAACTAGGCTACACCAAGACAACCGTATTTATCTGCGCGAATTCTAGAACGCAGGACGCCTTTTGCTGAGGAGTTGCCTTTCCGGGGGTAAACAAACACCTGAACGTTGCCGGAGATAAGACGCGACTACAGCCCCCCCATTGTTGAAGCCATTCAAAACTTAGAAAACTCCTCTTTTAAATGGTTACTCACTCATTCCATAACGATGGCTGAGAACTGAAGCAATGCGTCATGAAATAGGCTCATTCTTTTTCAATAACACTGTATTGTAAATAATATTTCTTCTGTTATTTAGAACTTGCAGGTGAGTTATTGTTGCTGACGATTATGTTAGCAGTTTTAATTATTTTATAGTAGATAATTAATTTCATTGTCTTGTATTTTGGTTTTGTATATTAATTCATTTTATGATCTAAAAACTATGCGGGGATTAACAGAAACATTGTCCAAATCTTGTAACAAAAAAATTGTCCGATTGTTAGATTAAGTTTTGAAATGTTGTTTCATAAAAATGATTAAAGATATCTTACTTGAATTCTCCGAGTTTTTATAACACAATTGGATCAATAAGTGCAATAAGAATATATAATTAAGAATATAATTATAAGAATATATAATTACTCTCTAAACTTTACAGAAGTATCTTGATAAAAACGATCATAAATGAAAATGACATTTTCTTCATTTATTAAATATAGCTAAGGATCAGAAGCTCATGAAGTATTGAAATAAATTTCAAATATATATTTATTATTTCAGGATGATTTTCCGACTTATTCAAAATGAACTTCGCCCTCTCTAACCCTCTCTAATTTGATGTCCTAGTGTAACAAGTTGCCTCACGAGTTTCACGTACGATTTTATCTCCAAGTCATTTTTCAGTGTTCTTTGGTCTGTCATATGTGAAACTCTTCTGCCATTATAGCGAGGTGGGGTGATAAAATGAGCCCTAAACATTGCTTGCTCACGCAATAGCTGTCTGGTTATCCAATAACGCAGTCGAAACAGCAAGAAAGAACAAGAGAAATATAAGAAGAATTTTCATTTTGGATCCTGGAATATTCGTACTCTCCAGGACAATGATTCTGCACCAGCGCGTAAAACAGCTTTTGTTTCTCTCGAGTTGAAGAAGTATAAAATCGACATAGCGGCCATTAGTGAAACACATCTGGCTGGTAATTCCCAGCTTAGGAAAGATAAGGTGGATACGTGTTTTTATGGGCTGGCAAGACTGAGAAAAAGCCACTCTAGTTTGGTGTTGGCATCGGCATCAAGTCAGACCTTGCTAGCTCACTGCCTTCCTTACCTAAAGGTGTATCAGATCGTATAATGACATTAACCCTCAATCTGGAGTGTGATGATGTTTAGCTGCTACGCTCCAACCTTAGGTAGTTCAGATCAAGAAAAAGATGATTTTTACAATCTCCTTCGGGATGTCATCTCCAAAGTCCAACATAAGGATAAATTAATTCTTACAGGTGACTTCAATGCTCGTGATGGCAATGCTTATCATTCAATAAGGGCGTTTTACGTCACCATGATAATGGTCGTGTGAATTCGGATAGATTACACCTTCTCACTATATGCAAGGAATTTGACCTTAGTATAACTAATACCTTCTACCAGCTGCCCATCTGTCGTAAGAACACGTGGATGCATCCTCCTTCAAAAGACTTCAAAATCTGATCGACTACGTCATCACCAAAAGACGGGACATAAAAGATTTTAAGATAACACGTTCATTCCACACAACATGCTATCTGTCAGATCACGCTCTACTTCGGAGTAAAGCTACACTGCATCTGCAAAAGCGTAGGATTATAAAATCTACATTGCCCAAGCGCATTAACGTACTGCCTCTTAAATCAACTGAAACGAAAATTAAGCTCTCTGTCAAACTTGATACTGCACTTGATTCTGTAAACATTACCAATTATATCGAATCACATTAGAAGGCTCTACGGGATGCAACATTCTACATCCTTGGCGGTTCTCAGTCTACCAAATCGTAAACATCAAGACAGGTTTGATGACAATAATACAGAAGTTCAGCAGCTTATAGATCAATTCCACTCTTCTTATAATGCATGGAGTGAGGACAAGAACTCGTCCGATAAGAAGATCGCTTACAAGAACTGCAAAAGTCAGGTTCAGCGAGATTTAGAGCCATGAAAAAGCGTTGTCGGTTTGAAAAGGCCACTGAACTACAAGAAGAAAAGATATAAAGGCTTTCTATGCTGGCCTCTTAGCGTTTTCCTTTCTCAGAAAAGTGGTGTTTCTCCTATCTCCGCAGCAGGTGTTGAAATCCTCTTGTCGGATAAGCCAAACATTTTAGATCTCTGGAAAGAGCATTTCGAAACTGTGTTAAATACCACTTTGTTTACTGATGAGGAAGCCATCACATTAATTGAGCAAAATCCAGACATTCCGGAGTTGTCTTTTGAATTTGCCTATCAATAGGTAATTGACTCCATCAAGTAAATCTCATCTGGAAAATCACCTACTCCTAAAGATCCTGTTCTACCCGAAGTGTATAAGCATGGTGGCCAAAAAGTTGGTAGAAAGCGTTACATCTCCTCTTCGTTGGAATATGGAAGCGAGCAGTGTCCCACAGGATTATAAAGACGCCTTTATCAAACACCTTTACAAAAACAAGGGTTCCAGTTGTGTCGATGATAATCATCGGGGGATATCACTACTTTCAATTGCAGGCAAAATCTTAGCGATACTGATTCAAAACAGAATCATTATACACCTTGTTGACGACATCTATCCTGAATCGCAATGTTGTTTTCGGTCGGGTCGTGGCATCGTAAAGTTGCAGAGAAGGTTCGCGAGAAAAAAAAACAAAACAAAAAAAAAAAAAACAGGAGTTGTACATGATGTTTGTGAACTTGACAAAGGGCTTTGACACTGTGAATCGAGAGGCCCTTTGGCAAGTCTTGAAGAACCTCGACATCCCTGAAAACATGCTAAATGTTATCATCTCCTTTCCAGAAGGAAAAAAAGCTAATATCATGTCTGACTGTATGATGTCAGAATCGTTTGATGTCACAAATGGCATCAAGCAAGTGTGTATCGTGGCCCCTGTCATTTTTTACCTTTTCTTCTCGGTGATGTTGAAATATGCCTTCGCAGACATAGAGAGCTCGGCGTTAAGTTTCACTTTCGAACAACTGGTGGTCTCTTCAATCATCAGCGCTTCAAAGCCAAGACCCACCTTCGTACGCATATTATTCGTGATTTGTTGTTTGCTGATGATGCGGCTCTTGTAGCGACATCCTTTGAGGAGACCCAACATCTAATAAATCGTTTCTCTGCTGCATGTAAAGCATTTGGTTTTACACTTAGCATAAAAAGAAAACTGAAGTAGATGCATTTGTCCCTACTCCCAAGAAATTCTGTGGTGAGAAACAAAAACCATCAGTCTACATATTTCCAGAGAGATCATTGAAAGTAGAAGACAAAGTTGCGTTTCGGCCGTGACACTTTACTCCTATGTAACATGCATATATGTAAACTGGTTTATCTTTGGATTTATATATATATATATATATATATATATATTAATATCTATTTCTATTAATAGAAAAAACCTGTCACCCCCATGGCTGACGACACTGTAGGTAGTAACTTTATATAAGTATCTGTAATTCAACGGACTACAGAGCCAAGCTGTGACCTGATCCAGCTAGACGGGCAAACTCTCTAACTTTGGGCGGAGAGGAACCCGGACGAGGCTCCGCCGAAGGGCAGACTCTCGTTCGGGGAAGTAGACTGCCCCTGGACCCGTTTATACAGGTTCAGAAAGGGAATTTTTTTGGCCGAGCCTACGGGCTTGGAGAATCCACGTTAAACAGGCCTTGTGCCACATGCAACCCTCGTGGGGGCGTAGCTAAATATACTAGCTGCGATCTGTTACAACTAAACAGTCGAACTC
>CAHIKZ030000363.1:1990000-2075000 GCA_903632075.3 Acanthosepion pharaonis | reverse complement strand
AGGTACTGGAGGACATGGGTCATTCAAAAGCTACATGTTATGGTATTTCATATTAATTTTATTTTACTATAGGTGTTATTTTTGGATTCTTTTTAATGCGTGTAGTATTATTTAAAAGAAATTTAGGTTAGAATTCATTCAATTTAAATACAATTTTAATTACAAATTCAAAATTACAACTTTAAAATTTTAAAAATATTTTCATTGTTTAGTTTAATAGACTATATTACTTTATAACAGAAGGAAAATTACTCATATTAAGTAAGATTATTTTCCATATCAAAGTATATGTAAATTTTTTTTTTTTTTTTTTTTTCCTTTTCTTCTCTAAATTTAAATATTATTTAAGTAATATTAATGGCACTTACTACAAACTAGCTAAGTCATTTCTCAGATTTAGTAAACTTTATTTATTTATTAATTAATTAATTTATTTATTTCAAATATATGTAACCTAATTAATAAAGTTTCATATGTATGTATAAATAACATGTTAGAATTCATTTTATTTTTACTACAATTTTAATTTCAATTTTAAAATTTTAAAATTATAAATTTTAAAAATTTAAAATATTTTCATTATTGTTAGTTTTAATTTAGACTATATTACTTTATAACAGAAGGATAATTACTCATAGTAAGTAAAAATTTTTTTTCATATCAAAGTATATGTAAATTACAATTTTTAAACTTTTTAATTTAGATATTATTTAAGTAATATTAATGGCCCAGACTACAAAACTATTCTAAGTCATTTCTCAGAATTAGTAAACTTTATGTATTAATTCAAGTTTAAGTATGTATATGAGGTTACATTTTTTTTTTTTTTTTTTTTTTTTTTTTTTTTTTTAATATATATATAAACCTAGTGATATAATGTTTAGTCTATGTAAAATAAAGGACATGGGTCATTCAAAAATTTTTATGGCATTTTTGAATATTAATTTTATTTTATATTTGCTTTTTTGGGATTCTTTTTTAATACACGCATTATTATTTAAAGAAACTTAGGTTAATTCATTCAATTTAACTTTAATTTTAGTTTCAATTTGTAAAATTACAAACTTTAAACTTTTGAAATATTTTCATTGTTAGTTATATTAGACTATATTACTTTCATAACAAAAAAAAATATTACTCATAGTAAGTAAAATTATTTTTCAATAATCAAGTATATGTAAATTACAATTTTAAACCTTTATATTTTAAAATATTAAAAATAAAAATAAAATGGAAAATACTACAAAATTAGCCAAGTCATTTCTCAAAAATTTAGTAAAAGACGTTGAAAATTTATTAACAATTTTTTTTTTTTTTTAAATTAAATATCCATTCAACCCTAGGTTTCAGTAAAATACATTTCATATGTAATGTATTAAGAACGGATAAAATTCATTTTATTTAAAAATCTAGAATTTTAATTACAATTTTTAAAAACGTTTACCACATTTAAAATTTTAAAATATTTTCATTGTTAGTTTTAATTGACTATACCTTTATTTGCAACAGAAGGGTTTTAGCTCATTTTAAGTGGAATTATTTTCCAAAACAAGTATATGTAAATTCATACTTAAACTATTATATTTAAATATTTATATAATATAAATTGTTATGACTACAAAACTATCTAAGTCATTTCTCAGATTTAGTAAATCCTTTAAATATTAATTAATTAAATTATTTATTTTAAATATATGTAGGTAAACTGGTAATAAGCTGCTTTCATATGTATGTACAAAGAACAATGGGTCAGACTGGATTTGCCAGATCTAGCTTTATATATAATTTCATTTTTCAGGAACTGCGTTTCTGTTTACTAACGGATTCATTCAATTGTATAAATACATTTATTTGTTATATTTTTCCGGTTTGTCATATATTTATATACACACAAACACATATGAATATTTTTATATATATTTTATACCATATATATATTATATATAGTTTATAAAATATATACCTGCCAAAGGGAAAAAAAACTTTTTTTTTTTTATTTAACTAAAAATATTATTTCAAACGGAAAATTTTTAGGCAATGACGGCATCGTTAAAAATCTAGTTTTTTTTGAGTCAGCAAAATTGACCATTTTTTCCATTTTAAAAAAACTGGAAATCTGACTTTGAAATTTTTTTAAATATCAATTATCATTTTTTCAAAACTTATTTTAAGAAAATCAGAAATTATAATGTTTATTTAAAATATTTTGAACCAAACTTAACTTAGCTTTTTGTGCCAAAAAGATGTAATTTGAAAATAAAACAAAGCAGGTCATAAACTTTCGCGTCTCTTGACATGTGATGAATGATATATTTACGAATTCCATGAGGCTAATTTGTTCTATGGAAGGAGAAAAGTGAAATAATTTACATTTACGTGAACAAATTATTTACCCCGTTATTTTTAACGAAAACTTTCAGTGGTCTAATTTTTTTTTTTTTTTTTGTACTTAGCTTTCACCTTTACGTTTATGATGCTTTATGGGAAATATATTCTAAAGAAATTAAAATAAAACTGTTAAGAGTGACATTAAATTTCATATTTCTTAAGAAAGGTATCTAATTAATTTATAGGTACCTTTCTTATGAAATTTTATCAGAATTGTACATAAAATACTATAATTTTATGTACATTTATTACATTCTACTGTTATTTGTATTTGCATTCATTTTATTATTAATTTTGATATTTCATTTTATGGAAAAAATGTAACTGAGATTAATATAAAAATAAGATCATATAAATTTCATAAGATGATACTGATACTTGTAGGTACCCTTCTCAGTTGAAATTGAAAAATCAAATTAACTTCTCCACACGTGTTTCATAAAAAGTAAAGGCCTTAACAGCGGAGAACAATGCTTAACTCAAATAACGCAAACTTAATTATATTCTGGTTGGTCTTCCGTATTTTATAATTACAGCTCGATTATAAGCAATAAAATTACATTTCTTAATTACTGGGGATCTTCTGATTAGTCAAAATGATACAATTTACAACACACTAAAAGAAGATCTATCTCATAAGGACACTTATGAAAGCCTGATGCTCTTTTTAACTAATTTTATAATATTTTAACAACTTAAATGTAAAATCTATTATAATTAATGAAATAACAAATAATTGTATTAAAAATTCATTTTTCATCGAAAAAATTTTTTGCTTTCAGAAAATATTGTCCATATTCATAAAAAACAACTAAAAAGCAAATAAAAGCATTTGAAATTAAATAATATCTTTGTTTTATTGAGTTTTGTATGTTACAATTCAGAGCTGATTTTCAGGTACTGGGTATCCAATTAAAAACAAAAAAAACATGATTTGCATTCCTCAAAGCCCTGTGCTTTTTAATTATTGGGGGTAAAAACATATTTATAATAATTTATAATATCATCTGTGAATAGTTCCTGAAAGTTTCATTAACATCCGATAATTATTTCTATTTTTGCACGATTTTTCAAATTAATGTGTGTCATACCAAAAAAACGTGCTAAAAATTGTCTATGTTATTTACTAGTTCCGCTGATACAAATAGAAACAAGGTTTTTTTTAATCAAAATTTAGAATTTTCTAAAAAGTAGGAAAATTTTTTAAAAATAATTAAAAAAAACTTTGGTCTTTCCTCTAAATAATAACATAAGAATTTAGACAATAAAATTTTGTTTTCGGCAAGGTTGGCGTCTTTTTCATCAAGCTATGCTCTTTTTTTAGTGATTTTGTGGAGGTACCTATGTTAAAGTCATTCCTTGCCCCACATTGTTGGTCATTTTTTAGATCAGTTGACAATTTGACCTCATCGAACTGATCAGACTTACTATTAAAACAAGAGTATATAAATGAAAAAAATTGTGTATGTGGCTTATCACTTGCAATGTAATATATATTTGAATATTCTGAAATAACATCCTAATTTGATAATTATTAATTTCAACTCATTTATGCGAGTGTGACATATCATTCACTGAGAAGTCCCCAGCAGTAAATGCCATAAATCATTTTGTATACAAGCTGTAATCTTCATTTTTCTTCAATAATATACTGAAATGTTGCTTCTTTTTTTTCTAACTTCTATGCATGAATAAAAACATGGCAGTAGAATAAAAGTGATTGTCTCTAATAAAATCAGTTAAAAAGTTCCTCCTAAAGCTATCTGATGATAAAAAACTTTTTGATCAATGCAATAAATTTATATTCTATTATCAAAATAGGATGTAATTATCAGCTTAATACATAACTTCAAAAATATTTTCTTAAAAGAAAATAGAAGTTGATATTTTTTAAAACTATCCTTATATTTATATACCTCCAAAGAAATGTAGAAATTACCATAATCATAAAGTGTAATATCTGTCAGTCTATAGTTGATGCATCACCAAAAAAGAAAATAAATAAATAAAATGCAATACCTAAGGTTTAAAATGAAAAATCTTTCTTGAAGTTTTTAATTTCAAGTTAATAATAAGCAAAATACTTTGCTGTATTTCAAAACTAATTTAAATTGACTGGAAAGATTGTTTTTTTTCACTGTTTTTAGCCATCTGTCAGCACAATCTATTTCTCTGTATTAAAAAATCTATGGGGGGGGGGAAGACATATCTGTAAAAAGAGGAATATAATGTAATTTTTAAATACCCAGTAATCTTTAAAAATTTAGGAAATTATTTGCCACAATATAATGTTTTATTGAATTTTAGGTACTTTGGCTTTATATCTACGCTATTTACTGCTCTTATTTTCTGATAATGTTGTGTATAGACATCCATATTTACAAAAGTTCACCTGTTTATACACACAAAGAAATTCAAAATTATTTTTAAAATGCTGGTTGTCACTGAATTGAAGTAAGCTTTTTCCATTTATGATTAATATATTTTTTACTTAATAACAATATCACCTAACCGATACAAGTTAAGACAGTAATTTAAAAGATTTAAAACTTTATAAATTATTATAATTAAAATTTTCAAAAATGTAAACAATTCTTTGTAAAAATTCATTATTCATCAAAAAATTCTTTTCTTAAGATAATACTGTCCATAATATTCATAAAAGCAATTAAGAGCTTTTCTAATTAAATAATATCTTAGTTTTATTACATTTTTTATTTTATGATTCAGAGTAGATTTTCATTAACTGGGGGTCCTGTTTTACAAAAAAAAAAAAAAAATGATTTAAATTCTCCAAGGAGTTCTGTATATAACTAATATAAATATTAAATGGTACAAAAATGAATTTCTTGAAATTTCCAAAAAATTAAATAAGTGGTAGGTAACAGATGTAAAAAAAAAAACATTTTTTTCTAAAGGACTATTCCTAAAATAATTTCATGCGAAATTTTTGTGAATAAGTCTTCAAAATTTCATTAAAATCCTGCTGATGCAAGAAAAAGTTTTTGACCAAAATTTCAAACATTCTAAAAATGATCAAATAATATTCAGAGATTTTTTGTTCTTTCCTCTAATAATATAGATAATATGGATAATTTTGTTTAGGTTTTTTCATTAGGCTTAAAGCTATATTTTTATTTAGATATTTTTCTCAAATTGTGTTTACAAAATAATGATTTCAAAATGATTTTATTGCCTCAAATGAAATCTCATTAATTATGCACATGAGTCAATGACTAATGTTATATGTGAACAATTAACATATTTGCTAACATTTCAGTACAATTCAGCCTCACATTAGATAAAGACCAGTGAACAAATTTATGAATTATTTTAATAATCATGCAGTAGGTACCTTTCCTTTCCAGTCTAATTTTCATATTGCTGTAAGCTCTAACAGTGATCATCCTCTTCTGGATAATAAGTGTATTGCTGAGTCATTGAAAGTAAATATCAAATTATTCTAACACTTTCACATTAGTCCTATTAAATATTAGAGAAGATGCTGAACAAGTATTACTACAGACAGACATCACCTATCCCAAAAGCCATTGTGAGCAAAATGGCAAAAATTGACAGTGTCATTATGTAAGAGTATTACATAGATAAACTGAAGAGCCAAATAATTTCATAGCATATAACTCCTTCTTTTGCCTGAACAACAGTAGTTATGACATTGTATGGGGTCTACAAGGTGCTGAGTTGTGTGGATATATCATATTCAAGGAAATTTAGGGAATTTACATGACTGGATTGTATTCACTGGGGTGCCTGCAGGAAATTTAAATAGCTCTGCAACATATCCCATACATGCGCAATGGAATTTAAATCTAGTGAGTGTGGAGACCAATAGCATACCTAGAAAGTAGCTGAATGTTCCTGGAACCAGTTTTATGTGTTTATAAGCCATCACAATAGGAAAATTTAGCTAGCATAAAGGGATGCAAATGATCAGCAAAAGATCTGTATAAGTTACATCTGTCATAACAAAGTCCAGTTTCACTAATGATCCTTGTAAACTACAAAAAAAAAAAAAACACCCCATTACAAAGCAATTATCAGTTTGCACAGCATCCTGCAGACAGGCAAGATCTTGGCACAAACTTGACCATCTGCTTGAAAGAACTGGAAATGGTCCAATGTCAATGTCCTTTGGTCAAGGTGAGATTTTGTCAGCTTACAAGAATACCATATTTTTGTAAACTGACAACTATGAAAACCTATAGAATGCAGTGTACACTACATTGGACTGACTTAGGCACCAGAGTTGAATTAGGGTATGATTTGATGTAATATTCACCTTCCTTAAATGGATACCACCCTTGTCAGTTACCAGCAGTCCCATTCTTGCATCAACTGTGCATCAGCACATATATATATATATCAGATATCATTTAAAGAAAACCTAGTTTAAACAATACATATTATATTAAAATTACCATCAATACATTTTATAGTAAAATTGCCAACAAGACAATATATCTGCAGCTGAACACATGCAATTCCCCTCCAAAATATATTTACCAATAATAGCTATTTATCGTAAAATTATCATCATGCGTAATAATCGTACAATTACCGACAATACCTATTTTCGGAGAAATACTAACAAAAGCTATTTATGGTAAAATTACCAACAATACATTTCATCTTTAGCTGAAGGCATACAATTGCGTTCAAAATATACTTACCAACAACAGCTATTTAACATAGATTTGCCAACAATTGTTATTTATCATATAATTAAAAATATCACTGGTCAACCCTATTTTTGGTGCCAAAAATCAAAACATGTTCTTTTAGATTTGATGGTGCTGATTCCGAAAATGACTTTAGTTTTTCATGGTTAGCTACCGTTTTCGCTGTGCTGAAATTGCTAATTTTTGACAAAAGAGATGAATTTACGATCTTGACTGATCGCAAAATCTAGTCAATAAAAGTCATAGAAAACCATCATCTTACCGGTAAGCCGAGCAATTTATGTCAGCCGCATGAAATAAACTATTTTTATAAGAAAAAAATGTTTCGAGTCAAAAATGTTTTAAATAGAAGTACCGAATTTTTTTCCAAATTAAACGCCAATATTCAAATTAATTGATAAAATTTATCAGTAATACAATTTAGTAAACCTGATAATTAAGGTGACATCAAAAAAATGAAACCCTAATATCTACTGTTTGAAATTCATAAATTTATTCCATCACTTTTATCCCTTCACTACTGAAGAAAATCAAAGACACTGAGAGCATTTTGTTTTCAAAGTTGGAAAGAAACTCTCACTAAACACATTCCAATTAAATGCGCCTGTTCCATTGTACATGATACTGCTGGAGTATCAAAAGGGAATTAAATAACTTTGAACATGACAGATAAACAAAAAAAAGAGAATACCAGTTTATCGTAGAATTACCAACAATACTTATTTACGAACAATAGCTAGTTATATCAGAATTACCAACTATAGCTATTTATCGGGGAATTATCAGCAATACCTCTTTATCGTAGAATTGCCAACAGCACCCACTACCGTAGAATTACCAAGAATACATTTTATATGTAGTTAAAGGCATATAATTGTGTTCAAAATATTTAGATTTCAGCATTACATAAACCATAGTGGTTGATATCCCGCAAAAAAAAAAAAAAACAATAAAAACAACCAAACTACACAAACATTTCTTTCATAACCTGATATGTGAGATTATTTCCCCTTATTTTTATATAATAATACAAGGGAATAAATTGTATTGATTTTCCTAAAAGGAGTGCGCATGTATGATTGAAAAAAAATCTACATTCTATTATTTCTTTATATGCTGTGTCCCTTCAAGATAACTCCCATTCTGTCCCGGGTAGGACGATAAACTACATCCGCATTCTGGGTAAGATGATTAACTACATCTAACAGCAATGCCTCTGATCAGGCTTTGAGGAGCCTGGAACTACCTCTTAATTGCTGGTGTTCCCAGGTCCACGTTGACCCGGGGTGGTAGCACCTGTTAGGGTCACAGCAATTAGCATATAGTTGACCCCCAAAACTGTCGTCAAAACACTATGAAAGTGTAAAAATTGCTTTTAACATACAATAATATATTTTAAAATGTTAATACGAGGAATGAATTTTTGAAGAAAAAAATATTACCAGCAATTCATTTGAAAAAAAAAAACATTACCAGCAATACATTTTTGAAAAATAATATTACCGCAATTTAAATCTTGTTGGCATTAAATAACCCATAGAGGTTGGTATGCCGTCAAAGAAACCAAGCCAAACCAACACCCTCTCCTTTTCAGCTCTTAGTAAGTGTTGCCTTTTTGTTACCACTGCTAAACTCTGTTTTACCAACCATTTACACCAGCAGGTTAGGTAGGTTATACAATATTTTCCTATGTTCTCTTGCCTCCGATATGTCCGGTCAGTATCAAATTTTCTATATCCTTTTATCAATTAAGCGTCTTGGAAATTGCAACTGTTTCTTTCTGATGTTAGTTATAAGTGTCCTTATTTTGTTTAGAGAGAACAAACGATAGATCGGGAGAAAACTTCTTAACGACCATTAATGGGATGGCACCAGGCCCATATGCTTTGTGGGGACCAAGGTTTGACATGATATCAAAAACCATGGAAAGTTGTCTATGCATCTCTCTCAACAGAGATTCAGTTCTACGTGGGACGTGATGCAGGGATACTCTAGATGGGTGAAGAGTATAGTTTGAGGAGAATTTACAGGCAAAGGATTCAGCTTCATCAGCAGAGGATGATAACACATCAAAGCGATAGAATAGTGGGGATATAGACCTTGCACTTATTTAGTACCCTATGACAGAGACGCCAGTAGTCACGAGAGCCAAACTTTTTAAAGGCTATGCGGTGCCTCATTCTCTCAGAAAACAGGGACTTAGCTTCTTCGAGAACTCGCTAACATTTGTTACGAGCAATAGGAAATAGGCACCTGTAATGACCAGAGCTGTCCCGCTGGTATAGCCGGAAATAGTGGTTCTTATGTGCTATGGCGGCAAGGCATGCTGGTGTGAACTATGGAGAGGATAGCAGTTTCATCTGGTACTTCTGAGAAGGGGTGAAAACGTCCATGTCGGCTTTGAGCCAAGAAGACACCTCATTTGCTCACTTTTGACTTGGGAGGTTGAAGATGTCAGTCCAAGGGGTGTCTGGAAGAAAATCCCGGACTGAATCCCAGTAGTGGAAAGTTGGTATTTGGATGAAAGTATAGAGTTAGAGGGATAGTAAAAATCCAAAGAATGCTTAGTGCTAAAGGAGATAAGAAGTTGAAGAGGGCCATGATAGTTCATATGCTGAGAGAACACTGTAGATAACAAAGAAGACATTGAGATGATTCATGGTAGGCAGTAAAGAAAGCTAAATGGCAAAAAAATGCATGTTTATCAGCAAAAGGGACAAGTCGTGGTGTCAATTACGTATCAGGAACGTAAAAATCAAGCAAGCTGGGGTATTTTCCTTGTAGATTGATATAGAATGATGCTTTTAAGAAACAGAGCAAAATAATTAGGAGATAAGAAAATATATATTTTTTAAAATCGATTTTATACCAAACAGGGCGGTAAAGCCACTAAAATAGAAGATACTGGATATGGAAGAAATAGAAAACAGAAATGAGGAGCAAAAACTATAGAAGCGTCACTGGGAAAATAGTACTTAACAACTGAAATTGCATTTAAATTTTTTAAGACCAAAGTCGGCCGGAAAGCAATGGAACCGGAAGAATGTTCCATCAGCGAGATGTGCGAGGGAAGAAAATGTTAGCATAGAACTTACGGTTAACTCTATCCAATTCAACTGTAAACTGATGAGACCTTGTTGCCAAACTAGTACTGTGTTTACATTCATAAAATCTAGATACCATAGCGAACTGCTCATCCGAACAATTACCACGAAAGTATTTAGAGAAAAGATACAGGGTAGCAACTATACAACGATGAGGAAGGGACTGAATCCGAGATGCCAGGTCAGGACCAATAATATTGTTGATTATTCTTTGGATTTTATGAATAATATCTAAATAAATAGCAAGCAAAAAATATGAAACAATTATGTTATATCTAATCTGCTAATAAATTTTAATGCATAATCTCTCTGTGCTAATACATTTAAATATCTAATCTCTATATGCTAATACATTTAAATATCTAATCTCCTATATGCTAATAAATTTTAATATCTAATCTGTTATATGCTAATAAATTTTAATATCTAATCTACTATATGCTAATAAATATTAATGTCTAATCGCTATATGCTAATAAATATTAATGTCTAATCGATATATGCTAATAAATATTAATGTCTAATCTGCTATATTCTAATAACTTTTAATATGTAATCTCCTATATGTTAATAAAATAACTTTTACCAGTTTCGGAAAGCTGTAACCGTCGGAATTGCGACAAAAAAATCCGGTCGATTTATTTGGATCGGTCCAGTAGTCGTACGTTCAAAAATGGTTTGGCAAGATTCTATCGGGGTTGTTTACATCTTAACAATCAATCACGATCCAGGTAAACTTGAACGGGTGTAAATTGTTAAGGATTTGAAAACCAATATCTCAAGTGACTTTGGCCAATTCAAGACTTGGGTTCTAGAAAACAAAATGCCGATTTTGGCAACTCGAAAAGGTGTCATTTTTCAGCACGACAACACAAGAGCGCATGTTGCGAAACAGAGCTTTCAGAAGCTTAAAGAGTTGAAATGGGAGACCCTCTAACACTCCCCATATTCTCTTGAATTACCTCCTTCAGGTTTTCATTTGTTCCGGTATGTACAGAACACTTTAAATGATAAAAGATTTGACACTGTCCAGTCGAAAAATAACTCACAATCAGCTCCCTTCAAAAACAGTAGTTTCTACGAAAATGGTATCAAAATGTTTGTAGAACGACGGAGACAGTTTTTAAAAACAATTCATACTATATACTTGATGAATAAATGTTATTTTATGTGAGTATTTAATTATTTTTTTAAATTTTCTAATCAGGCGTTTGCCATAATCTAAGAAGTACAAGGAAAATGCTACTAAGACTCAGAAGAGTATATAGGAAAATAAAAGGATGTTTTGAAAGCAAATGGTCAAGGAATAGGAAAATGTCTTTAGAAACAAAGAAAATATCACTGAAATATTTAATCTATTTCATGGCTGTGAAATCTGGCTAATATCTTTATAAATGCCGGAGGGACTTGGTCGAGTTTCTATCAACGAATGTCGAGAATAAAATTTTCATTTATTCCGGTATGTACAGAACAATTTAAATGATAAAAGATTTGACTCTGTACAGTCGAAAACTACCTCACAATCAGCGAATGTCGAGAATAAAATTTTCAGTGTCTGTATGTAACACGGAAGTTTCAAGGAGAATAGAACCTGCAAAGAAATCGACAATAATGAGGAAAGAAGGCATGGATAATTTAACGCGCACAGGCCGTACTGAAATGAAGAGGAAGAACCGGGAAAGAAAATATGAGTAAACAAAGTTTGAGTAATTGGATGTCGGAAAAAATATCACGAGGAGGATCCCTAAAGAAACAAATGTTGCAAAAAAAAAAAAAGAAAAAACAATTCAGGACATTGATAACACGTGATATTCAAATGAAGGATGATCAGGTGAGGTGTGACTGAATGAGATAGCGCGCGTGGAGCTTATATGAAGAAATGTTCTATGTGTGCGACTCCACGAATTATAATTGGTTGCGTTCGTTGTAGAAATTAAGCAGGTTTAATGAACTGAAATTAGCAGGGGATTTAGGCGACAAATTTCCGAGCTGTGAAACCGTGAACCTAGAGCGTTTTCAGCATTAATATGTTAACAAGTCAGAAATGGTAGGATTTTAGGAATGTCTGGCATAGTGAAAGAAAATTAACTTTAAGACTAACTCCTATACTCCAGTGAATACAGAATCATCTTCTCACAAATAGAGAATAGACGTGTGTCAAAAGAAATGTAGCTCTACAGAAGGATACTGAGAATACAATGGAATGAAAGTTTCAGCAACGACGAAGTATCAAAGAAAATGGAAACAGAAAATAATATTTCTAATTAACATTAGAAAGAGATGGTTGCAATTTCCAATGCACTTAAATGAGAAAGAATGTTTGGAAAATTTACACTCACAAGGCGTATTGAATACAAGAAGGACAGAGGAAAGAATAGCATAACCTACCTGTCGAGAGATTGGTTGGTATAAAAAAAAGACAAACATTACTAAGGGCTACAAAGGATAAGACGTTGCAGAGGACCATGATCGCCCACGTCCTGAAGGAACATGGCGCATTAAAGATGATAATGACTATGAATAAAATAAAGCACAATATTTGGATGAATAAACTGAAAGAAATAAAAATTTATTTGAAGGACTATTTGTATGGGTGTTGTCGCTGAAAGCCAAAGAACGTTTTCGAAATTTAATTTCAAAAGCGTAAAAAAAGATAGAAAAATTCAACACAATAGTAAGGTTTATTTTGTTTTGTTTTACGGCTTATCAACCTCAATGCTTTATTTAATGCCGACAAAATTTTTATTGCTGATAATATGTTTTTCTTCAAAAATTCATTTCTGTGTATAATTTTCTATAAATCTATAGCTGGTCATATTTTTTCAAAGCATGTATAGCTGTTTGTATTGCTGGGATTTTTTTTAAAGTATTGCTGATAATAATTTTTCCTTCAAAAATTACTGCTCGTAATATTTTTCTTATTACAAAGTATTTCTGGTATTAAAACCTATTTCTACACAAGTTTGGGTGTTAACTATCTGCCCATATATGGGACCTTAACAGGTGGTACAACTGCAGGTCGGGGTGAACCTGGGAATTAAAAGGTGGCGCCACGCTCCTCAAAAATCATGATCAGAGGCCTTGCTGTTGGGCGTGGTTTATCGTCTTACCCAGGACCTGGAAGGAGTTTATCGTCATACCCAGGACGCCAACACAATAGTAAGGTTTAACGTGTAATATGAGCGTATAACACAATCGATGGCAAATTCAAAAATAAAAAAAATGCTATATCCCCTACAGAAGGTCGCAAAAGGAATAAGGAATAGATACCAACTAGACAAACTCATAAACTCGATAGCTTCCGCGAAATCGGTTCATGATACAAAATGATGATTTATCAATTTAATTATTATTTTTACATATTTTAATTTGTATTTGCAGGTAATAATTATTATTACTTGCATTATACAATATTAATTAGATCAGACACAATAAGTAATTAATAAGACAAGTTTAAATTTAGATCAGTTTCTCCTCTCTGTCTGTTATATATATATATATATATATATATATATATATATATACTGAATTTGTAGGTATGATGAATTGGATCATGATTACTATTCCAATGTAAATTATAACCATTTGAACCTTTTATATATATATATATATATATATATATATATATATAAGAAATATAGTCTTAAGATGTGCTATATTTATGGGATAAAATACTCAATATCAGAGAAAGAGCGTGTGTAAATACAAAAAGTGAACATAGAAGTCAACATTTAGGCCAGTGTTTCATGCTAGATGCAATCGTCATGCCACCGTGGCCCGACGATTGCATCTAGCATGAAACAAACTGTCGTGTCTCTAAGTTTGACTTCTATATTCATATATATATATATATATATATATATATATATATATATATATATATATATATATTTATGTGGTGTAATGGTTATCAAAATTGTTTCGCTAGAACAATTATGACTGAGTAGCGAGTTCAATTATCAATGGGTGCCCATATTTTCGGCTTTGTTCCACATCTAATATACGTTTAGAAAATTCGTATATTATTGCATTGGATGTAACGTAACTAATCCAAACTGATGTACATATTAATGCCAACTTTCCTATCATATTTCAAATTAAAACGTGTTTCCATATCCGAATTTCTAACAAGCTTACCAATTCAGATCTCATTTTCTTTGTGCATATAGCTTTTTCTTTCATTTTCCTTGCATTCTCATCGTGTAACTTCATAAGTGATTCCACATTGAATTCATCGTCTACGCTTCCAATTTTTGCCTTATATACACTCCGTGGCGCGGTGGGGACGTAATTCTACTGCTAAGATCCCAATTTTATTAATTCTACGGTTGACAGCATTGCCTAACTTCCTTTTATTTGTTCTTGGTTGACTCTCTTTCCATGATTCGCACTAAAGAACCTCATAATCCATCCCTTGTCATCATTACCTCATTTTAACGTTCTTTGCTTTGGCGTTTTGTCTTCTATTTTAACTCCAGAAACGTTTGTTTTTTTTTTTTTTTGTTTTATTTTCAACACCATTCACCACCGTTCATTCGGTATTGTCTTTACTTTTCACAACATATTTCATTCATTTCTAATCATACGATAGATTGGTAGCCTTCTGGGACAAATAGAAAAATGTTTCATTTGTTTATTTCATTTCATATTGCACTTTTTTTTTTACATTGTTTTCAATTGCTACTTTTCTTCTAGTAATCGATTTTATAATTCTGTTATTGTCTTCTCCTCATTTTTCACCCCTCTCAGCATTCTTCATTGTTGGTCTTTATTGTCCTAATAATCATTGAATTATTCTCTTCTTTGTCATCCATATCCTCATTCCGACTATTTCTTCTTTATTTTCATTCTGAAATCCATTCTCTTTTTTTTTTCTGGAGTTTAATCGTCTTATTGTTCCTCTTCCTCCTCCTCCTCCTCCTTCTGCTACTTTTTCTTTTTTTTGTCGACCCCTTTTATGCTCTATTATTTTCTTTTTCGTTCGCCTTCATTCGTTTCTCTCCTTTATTATTTCATCATTTTATTCGTCAATTTTGCTATATTCATATACAGTGTAACCCGGATATAAGAGAGTTGTCGGGACCGGAGAAGTCTCTTATATCCGGGTTTCTCTTATATCCGGGTTGGGTCTATTTTGTTTAGGTAAGTATGGGCTCTAATTTGGGGCCAGAGAAAATTTCTCTTATATCCGGGTCTCTTATATCCGGGTTATACTGTACACCTTTTTTCATTGTCATGTTTATCATTTATTCAATTTCTTCTTCGTCCCCGTTATTCAAATTATCATTCTATCTTCTTCTTCTTCTTCTTTGTCATTCATGTTATTATTCTTTTTTATTTTTCTTCTTTGTCATACATATTATCATCCTATGTTCTTTTTTTCTTCGCCATTCAAATTATCTATCTATGTCCTTCTCTTATTTTCCCGCTCATATTATTGTTCTTCTTCTTCGTTCCCACGATCAATCTATGTTTTTCTTCTTCTTCGTCATTCACATTATTAGTCTGTGTTTTACTTCGTCTTATTATTTTTTCATTATTTACACTATCATTTTCTTTTTATTCTTCGCCATTCAAATTATCAATCTATGTTCTTCTCTTATTTTCCCACTCATATCATTGTTCTATTTCCTCTTCTTCGTTCCTACGATCAATCTATGTTTTTTTTCTTCTTCTTCGTCATTCACATTATTAGTCTGTGTTTTACTTCGTCTTATTATTTTTTCATTATTTACACTATCATTTTCTTTTTTTTATTCTTCGCCATTCAAATTATCAATCTATGTTCTTCTCTTATTTTCCCACTCATATCATTGTTCTATTTCCTCTTCTTCGTTCCTACGATCAATCTATGTTTTTTTTCTTCTTCTTCGTCATTCACATTATTAGTCTGTGTTTTACTTCGTCTTATTATTTTTTCATTATTTACACTATCATTTTCTTTTTATTCTTCGCCATTCAAATTATCAATCTATGTTCTTCTCTTATTTTCCCGCTCATATCATTGTTCTATTTCCTCTTCTTCTTCGTTCCTACGATCAATCTATGTTTTTTTTTCTTCTTCCTCGTCATTCACATTATTAGTCTGTGTTTTACTTCGTCTTATTATTTTTTCATTATTTACACTATCATTTTCTTTTTATTCTTCGTCATTCACATTGTCTTTCTATTTTCTTCTTCTTCGTCAATCACATAATTCTATGTTCTTCTTCGTCATATTCACTATCTTTCTGTTTTCTCACTTCTTCATCTTTTTTCTTCTTCTTCTCCGTCATATTCATTATCTTTCTGTTTTCTCACTTCTTCATCTTTTTTCTTCTTCTTCGTCATATTCACTATCTTTCTGTTTTCTCACTTCTTCATCTTTTTTCTTCTTCTTCTTCGTCATATTCACTATCTTTCTGTTTTCTCACTTCATCTTTTTTCTTCTTCTTTTTCGTCATATTCACTATCTTTGTTTTCTCACTTCTTCATCTTGTTTCTTCTTCTTCGTCATATTCACTATCTTTCTCTTTTCTCACTTCATCTTTTTTCTTCTTCCTCATATTCATTATCTTTCTCTTTTCTCACTTCATCTTTTTTCTTCTACTTCTTCGTCATATTCACTATCTTTCTGTTTTCTCAGTTCTTCTTCATCTTTTTTCTTCTTCTTCTTCGTCATATTCACTATCTTTCTGTTTTCTCACTTCATCTTTTTTCTTCTTCTTCGTCATATTCACTATCTTTCTGTTTTCTCACTTCATCTTTTTTCTTCTTTTTCGTCATGTTCACTATCTTTCTGTTTTCTCACTTCATCTTTTTTCTTCTTCTTCGTCATATTCACTATCTGTTTTCTCACTTCATCTTTTTTCTTCTTCTCCGTCATATTCATTATCTTTCTGTTTTCTCAGTTCTTCATCTTTTTTCTTCTTCTTCGTCATATTCACTATCTTTCTGTTTTCTCAGTTCTTCTTCATCTTTTTTCTTCTTCTTCTTCTTCGTCATATTCACTATCTTTCTGTTTTCTCACTTCTTCATCTTTTCTCTTCTTCTTCGTCGTCAGATTCATTATCGTTCTGTTTTCTCACTTCTTCATCTTTTTTCTTCTTCTCCGTCATATTCATTATCTTTCTGTTTTCTCATTTCTTCATCTTTTTTCTTCTTCTTCGTCATATTCACTATCTTTCTGTTTTCTCAGTTCTTCATCTTTTTTCTTCTACTTCTTCGTCATATTCACTATCTTTCTGTTTTCTCAGTTCTTCTTCATCTTTTTTCTTCTTCTTCTTCTTCGTCATATTCACTATCTTTCTGTTTTCTCACTTCATCTTTTTTCTTCTTCTTCGTCATATTCACTATCTTTCTGTTTTCTCACTTCATCTTTTTTCTTCTTCTTTTTCGTCATGTTCACTATCTTTCTGTTTTCTCACTTCATCTTTTTTCTTCTTCTTCGTCATATTCACTATCTGTTTTCTCACTTCATCTTTTTTCTTCTTCGTCATATTCATTATCTTTCTCTTTTCTCACTTCTTCATCTTTTTTCTTCTTCTTCGTCATATTCACTATCTTTCTGTTTTCTCACTTCTTCAACTTTTTTCTTCTTCTCCGTCATATTCATTATCTTTCTGTTTTCTCAGTTCTTCATCTTTTTTCTTCTTCTTCGTCATATTCACTATCTTTCTGTTTTCTCACTTCATCTTTTTTCTTCTTCTTCTTCGTCATATTCACTATCTTTCTGTTTTCTCACTTCTTCATCTTTTCTCTTCTTCTTCGTCGTCAGATTCATTATCGTTCTGTTTTCTCACTTCTTCATCTTTTTTCTTCTTCTCCGTCATATTCATTATCTTTCTGTTTTCTCATTTCTTCATCTTTTTTCTTCTTCTTCGTCATATTCACTATCTTTCTGTTTTCTCACTTCTTCATCTTTTTTCTTCTTCTTCGTCATATTCACTATCTTTCTGTTTTCTCACTTCTTCATCTTTTTTCTTCTTCGTCATATTCACTATCTTTGTTTTCTCACTTCTTCATCTTTTTTCTTCTTCTTCTTCGTCATATTCACTATCTTTCTGTTTTCTCACTTCTTCTTCATCTTTTTTCTTCTTCTTCTTCGTCATATTCACTATCTTTCTGTTTTCTCAGTTCTTCTTCATCTTTTTTCTTCTTCTTCTCCGTCATATTCATTATCTTTCTGTTTTCTCACTTCTTCATCTTTTTCTTCTTCTTCTTCGTCATTTTCACTATCTTTTTCTTTTTCTTCGTCATTTCACTATCTTTTTTTTTCTTCTTCTTCATCTTTTTCTTCATCGTCATATTCACTATCTTTCTGTTTTCTCACTTCTTCATCTTTTTTTTCTTCTTCGTCATATTCACTATCTTTCTGTTTTCTCAGTTCTTCATCTTTTTTTCTTCTTCTTCGTCAGATTCATTATCTTTCTGTTTTCTCACTTCTTTTTTTTCTTTTTCTTCTTCTTCTCCTTCATATTCATTATCTTTTTTTTCTTTTTCTTCTTCATTTCTTCATCTTTTTTTCTTCTTCTTCTTCGTCATATTCACTATCTTTCTGTTTTCTCACTTCTTCATCTTTTTTTTCTTCTTCTTCGTCATATTCACTATCTTTCTGTTTTCTCACTTCATCTTTTTTCTTCTTCTTCGTCATATTCACTATCTTTGTTTTCTCACTTCTTCATCTTTTTTCTTCTTCTTCTTCGTCATATTCACTATCTTTCTGTTTTCTCACTTCTTCATCTTTTTTCTTCTTCTTCGTCATATTCACTATCTTTGTTTTCTCACTTCTTCATCTTTTTTCTTCTTCGTCATATTCACTATCTTTCTGTTTTCTCACTTCTTCATCTTTTTTCTTCTTCTCCGTCATATTCATTATCTTTCTGTTTTCTCACTTCATCTTTTTTCTTCTTCTTCGTCATATTCACTATCTTTCTGTTTTCTCACTTCATCTTTTTTCTTCTTCCTCATATTCATTATCTTTCTCTTTTCTCACTTCATCTTTTTTTCTTCTTCTTTCTTCTTTCTCATATTCACTATCTTTCTGTTTTCTCAGTTCTTCTTCATCTTTTTTTCTTCTTTTTTCTTCTTCGTCATATTCACTATCTTTCTGTTTTCTCAGTTCTTCATCTTTTTTTTCTTCTTCTTCTTCGTCATATTCACTATCTTTCTGTTTTCTCACTTCATCTTTTTCTTCTTCTTCGTCATATTCATTATCTTTCTGTTTTCTCACTTCATCTTTTTTTCTTCTTCTTCCTCATATTCATTATCTTTCTCTTTTCTCAGTTCATCTTTTCTTTTTCTTCTTCGTCATATTCATTATCTTTCTGTTTTCTCAGTTCTTCTTCATTTTTTTTCTTCTTCGTCATATTCATTATCTTTCTTTTTCTCACTTCATCTTTTTTTCTTCTTCGTCATATTCACTATCTTTCTGTTTTCTCAGTTATTCATCTTTTTTCTTCTTCTTCGTCATATTCACTATCTTTCTGTTTTCTCAGTTCTTCATCTTTTTTCTTCTTCTTCGTCATATTCACTATCTTTCTGTTTTCTCACTTCTTCTTCATCTTTTTTCTTCTTCTTCGTCATATTCACTATCTTTCTGTTTTTTCAGTTCTTCTTCATCTTTTTTCTTCTTCTTCGTCATATTCACTATCATTCTGTCTTCTTCGTCGTCATATTCACTATCATTCTGTCTTCTTCGTCGTCATATTTATTATCGTTCTATTTTCTCCCTTTTTCTTTTTCTTCACAAAAATATTTAATATCGTTTCCTCCTGTGTGACCCTCATCATCCTTCTGTACTTCCTATCATTTCTGTCCCATCCGCGTTATCATTTTCTCATTTCCTTCCTTTTGTTCACCATTCTCCCCATCATTCTTTTCACTCTTTCTATTTATATCTTTATTCATTACTTCCACCCTCATCATTTCTCACTACTTTTTTGCTCTCTCACAACAGCCTCACTTATTATATTACAATGATAAGCTCTTGTAAGTAGACTTGTCGCTCTATTAATGGCCGTCATATCAATCCTGATATATGTGTTCTCCATAAGAACTTTTGCGTTGATCCAACTTTAACTCCCAACTGTTTCATTTATTTTTCTTTCCCTGCTTTTTTCTGCTTTTCTTCTGTTTTATTTTGTTATTTTCTTTAGCACATTTTTACAATTATCATTCTTATAAATGTTACTGTTAAAATAATAATGCCGGTCATATCGTACCTATGGCTCCTTAAGCATAACACAGAATAGAATTTAATGATAATACAAGTGAAACAAAATTCTTCTCCTTGCTCGAGAAATGAAGACCCTATTTTTTTACATGATGATACTCTTTGAATGTATGCTTATTTGTGCCATGAGAAATCCTGAAATATCTTGCTTAAAGATTTCATCAAGTGACATCCGAACATGTAACTGGAAATATTCTACCGGCAAAAATATTATTGAAATTGACACGATTACTGAGTAATAAAAAGAATTACCATCGCTCAAAAAAACACCGACTATTTTGTATTTATTTTTTTTTTACTAATGTTCATCCAATAAAAGGCCAAAGAGACACTCAAGGTAGACGGTTACTGTTTAAATATGTATTAGCGTACGAAATGGCGACATAAAGATGGACAGGTAATTTCAGAATTGAAGAGATCAGGATTTAATAACGAATAAATTCATTATAAAAACGAATAAATTAATTTTATTCACCTACTCAAAAGGAAATAGGAAACATTAAGAATTTCAGTAGACGGGTGTTGGCGGCCTTCCTTAAGACAATGACCGAATTTTTTCAAATCAACATTCCACTGTGCATTCATTAGCCTTTATTTGGTTCCAAAATTCATTGATATTGCTACATTACGACAGTTTAAACGCGTTGAAAGAAAATCGAGTTTGAACTCAATTTTTTATAATTTGAATTCAAACGCGTTTTTCTTTCAATACGGTTAAACTCATATTTCATATTCATAAAAAAAAGGAGAAAAACCTATTTTCACAATATCATTTTTTAAATATAAAAATTGACAAAAATGCAATCTATATTAAAAATAGATTAAACAGAAATAATTAGCATAAATTAAACTTTAAATCGATACGTAATTTTACACGTTGTTCGAGTTTTATTCTAAAACATTTGAAACGAACAAAAACATTCCTTAATTATTGAACAACCTAATCTGGATCACAAGACACTTAACCCATTAGGGTCTAAGTCAAGGGTCGGCAACTCATTCGACCCCCGCGGGCCGGATCGTGTTATAATGATGGGTCGCGGGCCGGACGAAGGATATTAAAGAAAAATTAAGGAAAATTACATATGCAGGCCCCTGCCAACCTAAACATTTAAAACCATAATGAAAATAAACATTGAGAAATCAGAAAAACAAAAGAAAATCTTAAATTAAAAAAACACCTAACAAAAATTACTTTTCCTCTAGGAACGTCAAAATACTTCAAAGTGAAAAAAATTAACCGAAGTGAAATGGATGAAATTATGACGTTTAGGTTTGAAACTGTTATTGAAAATTGTTCCACAAACGAACTACACACACATCAAACAAAAACGAAGCACATATACCCATACATACAGATACAAATAGTTGCAAACATATACACTTACGTACGTACACATGCGGTATCATCCACACATTCACGAGGCATATATGTATAATGCGCGTATTTTTAACTGTCTTTAGATTTCTGCTACCTCGCATGTCAGTCCCTCCCTGGCCTCTTTCACTTTATCGTTCCTTTCGCTTCTGTTATCTTTTAATGTAGCCAAGTGTCATAACAAATATGTATCCATTATTTGATATTAAACGTAGGCAACGCAACTTAGTAAAATAAGCCTCATGAAAGATAACTGGCAGAAATTCAAAAGCCTCGTCTCTCATGTTAAAAATAGAGTCATTGGTAATCAGGCTCGCGGACCGGTCAAAATGGCTTCGCGGGCCGGATCCATCCCGCGGGCCGTAGGTTGCCGACCGTTGGTCTAAGGGGTACCGCCTGTACTGAAGACATATTACCGGTGATGTTTCCCGGTCGAGAAAGCCTAATAGAGCCCAAGCCTTTTCAGGCTGGTTTAAATTCAGAGTTTTTGTTTCTCCTAGACCGGTTTGCCACACAAGTTTATATGACCTGATCTGTCCTGCTATTTACTCATTCCGGAGGTGCGTGGAAGTAATGGATGCATACCTTTCCTAAAAGTATTACTTTTGGGAAAGCTATGCATCCATTTTTTCACGTAGGTGAATGTAATGGACACAACTGGAATTTGATCGCGGCTCTCCGATTCCTCAATCCGAGCTGCCCTCCTTTGCTTCGATTTAAAATTATTAAAAGCATAAATATCCCTAGAAATCTGACAGGAGCAAAAAATTAATTAAAATCGGTATATGTACAGCCTAATCACGCTTTTATGAACGAGACATACCGTTTTTATGGTATAATGTGTCAATATGGCTGACTACTACCGCCACCCTCTTGAAACAATGCAACTGATGTAGGCCTCCGTGTTGAGTCTGGTGTGGCACCATGCATAGTTAGAAAGCTGAAAAGAAATATTCATAAATATATGATTTGTTTTTTACGGTTTGTCAACCATTTGATAATTATTTAAGGCTGAAAAATATTTCGGGGTTAGGAATAATTCTTTCTTTACATTCAAGCGATCTGGGAGAAAGAAAGAAAAGAAGAAGAAAAAAAAGAAAAAAGAAAAATATAATACGAAAACCAGGTCATAAGCGAATAAACACACGCTCGATTGATACATAACAGATGTTGGAAGATCCCGGTCAAGCACCTGACCTACTTCCGTGTCCACGAAAAATGGAAGTTTGTTATCGATTTGGTTGAAGAAATAAAGTTTAGAGACAATGGAAAAAAATATGATAGGTAACAGGTGGGGAGTTTATCTAAGGATATACAGGCAAACCATTAATACGAAAACCCAGACAATCCCAGAATTGAAAATGGAGCCACACAAGGTGATGTTAGAAAATGCTTTTTTTTTTGAGATTAAGATTTCTGTTATCAAGCTCCGAGCGAAAGAAAAAAAAGTGAAATATTTTTATTAGTTCACGAAAACGCCACCCAGTCTGGGAAATCCCTTTCTTAGATCGTATCCAATTAGCGATAAACTGTTTGACAAATGCCGCGTGTAAAAAAACCGAGAGCGTCATTTCGGTCACGTACGAAAAGACAATTTAAATTTTGTTTTTTAAGCAAGGTGTTTCCTCCCCAGAACAAAGCCACGGATTGTCCACGCCCGATTAAAGACGTCACGAAGGAAGGAGGAAAGATACCGACCAGAGCCTCATTGGCCGAAGGCGGTCACATGATACATGAAGGAGGAGGAAAGACACCCGACCAGGACCCCATTGGCCGAGAGCGGTCACGTGACGTGCGAGGGAGGAGGAAAGATGCCCGACCAAGACCCCATTGGCCGAGAGCGGTCACATGCCATACGAAGGAGCGGGGAAGCGGGTATACCCCCCCCAGGCACACAGTAAGGGTAGGGTGAAAGTGAATTACCGAAAATGGAAAATCCCTAACCAGAAATAAGAAGGGTGGATACGTATTTAGAATTATCAAGAAAACCCTGGCGCCGACAGACCCACCCCAGTTTTGACTGCATCAATAAAAGCGAGACCCCAACCGACAGAAATCAGTTGCAACGTGGACGGCGAGAGGAAGTTGCGCCGCGGACGGCGAGGGAGTTTGAGCGCGGGCGGCGACCCGGTTCATTCGCCCCTTTGCTGGCAAGAGAAGCGGTTCGTTTGGCCTAAGAAGAGAAGTTCGTCCAACCCAAGCCGAAGTGAATAAGCTCGTCCAACCGAAGCCGAAGAGAAGTTAATTCGCGCACTGACGGCGGAGATGAGTGAACAATAATTCAGACTCTGAAGAGAACAGTTGCAGCCACGGACGGCGAGAGAGATCAGCCGTGAACGACAGGTAGAGATCAGCGCCCAGTGTTGAAACCAAACCACACCCCGAAATGCAAATTTCTAGAGAGCAGGCAACTCGAAGCCTTAAAGTTGCTTGGTAGAAGCGTGGTGCCACATTCCACAGAACGGGTCGGGAGGTAGGAATAATCTTGTGTAACGAGCAATTAGATATAAAAAGTTACCTTTTTCTTCAATATTTTTGACCTTGTGAGTTTTTTATTTTTCTTGTGTGTTATCACCCCCGTTGGACTCAGCTTGCATACGGCCCAATCCCTGTTTGATCCCGTCTGTCTAAGATCTAATCACAACGTGGGTAGGCAGACCGGAGATCAGTGCAGTTACCCTGGTAACCAGGCGTTGGAAGCGGGTTGGGAACGACGAGGCTGGTATTCATCTAACCAAAGGGTTAGAACGTCACACTTGGAGCAGCGAGGAGCGAACAGCTGGCGTCGCGAACGGGATCGAACGACACGGTCGACGCTGCGACCAGGGGGGACGACGTCACACTGGGGTCTCGTGGGGAGATGAATGGATGCATAATATCACCATCACTAGTGATCACTCCAAACACCATGATGTTGACTGGATATATCATCAAACACTTTCTGGATCCTCTGCAGTGTCTCCAGATTGAGACCCAAACTCTTTTGTGTTGGGGCTTCCGGTGCGAATGCCAAGCAGTACAGCATCCCGTTTCGAAATTTCTGTCGGAGTGAATTGCGTCATCGCGCTCTTTTTCTTAAAGACTGTGTCCAACTGACACTAACTCTACTCTGCATTCGACAAAATTTAAAAAAAACGCTCATGCACGAAATTAAAAATATAAAATGGCGTCAATTTACCGGTCGCTTACTGTATACTGTATGAAAGTGTAAAAATACATTTTTGTGGTAAACAAACCAACATTACATTTTTATATGACAAATTAACAACAATAAATACAGTGGGGTTCGATAAAAGGGACTTACCTGATTTTTTTTACTAAATGTTCTCTTCTCCGATGAAACGAAAGTTGAGCTAAATTCAAAGGATAAGCGATTTAAAATCCGAAGAGAGAAGCTTTGAAAGCTCTTTGAATTTAGCAGTAAGTACTGTCAAGCATCCGTTCAGTATAATGGTCTGGGGATGCTTTTCTTTTCATGGAACTGGTTTCTTAAAACCTATTGAAAAGACCCATAGAAAACTTATGGAGCATTATAAAGTACAGGCTCTTGAAAAAGCAGTTGAACAACATGCTCCATAAGTTTTCTATGGGGTTGAGATCAGGAGATTGGGGCGCCCATGTCAAAACACTCATCAAATTATCCCTTCATCAATTTTGATTTGTGGCATTATCCTGTATAAAAATGAGCTTGGTGGGGTCGATTTGCACCCTTTCAGCAGAAGGGAGCAGACAAGACTCTAAAATTCTCTTGTACTGCTTGCTCCTGAGGGTTTTTCAATAGGTTTTAAGAAACGAATTCCATGAAGAAAAAAAAAAAAGCAACCCCAGAACATTATACTGAATTGATGCTTGACAGTACTTACTGCTAAATTCAAAGAGCTTTCAAAGCTTCTTCAGATTTTAGATCGCTTATCCTTTGAATTTAGCTCAACTTTCGTTTCATCGGAGAAGAGAACATTTAGTAAAAAAATCAGAGGAGTCACTTTTATCGAACAGCACTTTATTTATAGAAAAATGGCCAACAATTCATTTTATAATAAAATTGCCAACAATACGTTATAATAAAATAACGAACCACACATTTCATCTGTCGTTCAACGCATACGACCGCGTTGAAAATATATTAAGTTGAAGCCATAAAATTGTGTTCAAAATATTTAGAATTCGTAATTAAATAATCCATAGAGGTGTTGATATGCCATTAAAAATCAACCAACTAAACAACATTAATGAAAATCTATCATGACATTCATCTATATAATATCCTAGAATTCCTTAAATAAATCGAACTGTATTCCAAAATATGAATTCAGCAAAACTACAATATAAAACTGTTATGGTCCAAGTTCCCTTGTACCACGGTGATGGTCCAAAGTTAGAACCAATCAAAGAATAACACGAACACAGGTATGGAATACAATGATATATTACAACAGGAATATAATACAAAGAAGTAGATGTATTAGTAATGACTATCAGATTTGGTTAGAGTGAACTATGTTGTCTCGACAAATATCACTATTCCAATGTCCTTACAATATGCTCAATTATCTCTCCTCGTCTTACAATATATGCTCATACCTCTTGAGAGTTGCAGTATTATAATGTCAGGAATAGTCCATTATTATTATGGTAAGTTCCCATAACAATATATATATATATATATATATATATATATATATATATATATATATATATATATATATATATATGAAAAGTATATATGTGAATATATATATATGTACGTTATGGTACAAGTTCCTTGTACCACGATGATGGTCCAAGGTTAGAACCAATCAAAGAATAACACGAACACAGGTATGGAATACAAAGATATATTACAACAGAAATATAATACAAAAAAGTAGAAGTATTAGTAATGACTATCAGATTTGGTTAGAGTGAACTCTGTTGTCTCGATAAGTATCACTATTCCAATGTCCTTACAATATGCTCTCAATTGTCTCTCCTCGCCTTGCAATATGCGATGTTTACTCATTCCCCCACGAGAATGAGATGTGACACAATGGGGGACCCGAGCGCGTGCACACGGGGCAGAGACAAAAATTCCTCTCAGCCCCCGCAACCGTCGGTTGCGTTGGCCTCGGTGCGAGCACCGATCGCTCCCTCTTGTGCAATGGGAGTGTGCGGCCTCGGGCAGCTGTTCCCCATGGCTGGGCACCTCTTCAGTATAATTTTCCTCAGTTGCCTCTCTGTCCTTTGACAGAGAAGCCCCTGAGCGCACTCTGTCCAAGGACAGAGACGCAACTGAGAGATGATAAGTCTGCATTAAAATCCCTCCAAAGAGGAATTTATATACTCCTCGTCTTACAACATCCTCATACCTCTTGAGAGGCACAGTATTTATAATAGTCCATTATTATTATGGGTAAGTTCCCATCACAAAAACACACATATTACCGCCTCCAGTAATTATGTACACACAACGAACCTTGAGGACACATGGCCCAATGGGTAAAAACGTTTGTTGAATCCAGTGAATCCAAAGAGTTGTGAGTTCAATACCTGGCTACAGCTGAGGTGAACAAAGAACTTCGAGAGTTGAGTTAAAGAGGGATAACTGATACTGAGACATCGGAAAGAGGTATGGCACATGGAAATAGAAAATTCTACTTGAGTAGACGAAAGAAAGACTTAAATTCGAAATACCTATTACCTGAAGAAGGCCGGAGCGTACATCGGCCGAAACGTCGTGAATATGTCATAATTACAATACATTATCTCAAAAATACGGTGTTCTTTCCATTTTCTTTAAGCCTTTTTTGTTGTTTACCGGTTCCATCCATGGGATTTTCTGCTGCTTCTAATGTTTACCTCATCTGTGGGGATATTGTCAAACATTTATTGCCATATGAAAGGATAGTATATATCAATCCAGGAGACTTTTCTTTGTTTCTATCGAAATAACAAAATTAATAGGTTTATTCTTCAATCTTTCATTTTTTTTTTTTTTGAACAAGCTAATAAGATCCATATTCTTCAGAAATTTGGGGACATTCTTCATATTCTCAATATATTAACACATTTTCTTCCATTTCTTTGTTCTCGATTCTCATAAGTTCCAGGCTTCCGAGAGAAAGAATGGAAAAAATACCAAACATCTGATCCTTTTTTTTTACATTCGACCCACATTTTTCCTATGACAGACATCAGCTCATTCTTTTTTTTTTTTTTTTTTTTCTTACTTTGACAAGGGGTCGTTGGATCACGTATTGAGCAGGCTCCAGTTAAGCCATTATCGACGTTTCAAAAAAGAAAAAAAAATCTTACCCCCCCCCCACCTGCGGTGCGTCTTTCTTTATGGAATCTTTTGTTCTATATTTATTTATATTTTTGTCACTTTTCTTTTTGTTTCCTTTTCTTAGAATTCTGTCACTTGCACTCGTAAGCGTTCTCGAGAGAATTCCACGTCACCGAATAAATAATTTCAGAAGCTGAGGTCGCCGACATGTGAAAGACATTTTCACAGGTTGTAGGTCAGAAGGAAATTTGCGAATCAGTTTTTTGTCCTGAGTCAACGTCAAACATATATATATATATATATATATATATATATATATATATATATATATATACTGAAAAGTTCTCAGAGTAGCGAACTTCCTGATCTTATGATAAATTCAAATTTCCCCTATTAAATGCTAAAAAAAGGTTTTAATTTTTATTTTTCCTTTTCTTATTATCATTTTTAGAATCTCTACTCAAATAAGTGGTTGAATCTAACATCACAAAATATATATATTTTTTTCTTTTCATTAGCCTTAAGATTTCAGACTGCAGTTTATATACAAATAATAAGAGTAAATGCTAAACTTTAAAACATAAAAAGAAACTTAGCGAACAATACCAAATTCTGCAGAGCCTAAATACAATATTTTAATATTATAAATTGAATAATAATAAAATCCGTACTTAGAGTTTAATGTATTGATCCCCATATGAATTATTTCCGCTTTATGATATTAACAAAGTAGCGGATTTTGGTATTATTGAATTAATAATAGTGTAACAGGAGAGAGAGAGCTATGATATAAATATTGGTAAATTTGCAGATTAAACCCCGGAAACCAATTGTAATGAACATTTTCATTCTGGTATTAAATTTTCTGATTAATTCCAAAATAACAATGAAAGTTAGCGGAAGAAAACCGTTTAGGAGTTATTGACAATATAAATTCGGCCTTATTGGCGTCAAGCCCGGCTACCATTACTGACGTATTTTTTGCATACGTTTGCCTCGAGAAGTAATGCGCGGAAGCTTACTTAGGTAACGACCTTTTTACTGATATTTTTATCTAATTACTCATCTTGATTACTGCGCAATTCGCGAAATCTAATTTAAAGTTCGCAGATTTTTGGTCTCTTTCTCAGACGGTAACCACCTGACCCTACTATACTATGCAGTCGAGAAAATAAAAAACAATAACACGAAATTAAAAATATAGAATGGCGAAATTTACCCATCATATATATATATATATATATATATATATATATATATATTAAATAAAAATAGACCACTTTAAGGCTCCATGTAATAAATTATTTCACCACAGCCCTTTTAAGAAGACTGCGGATCATCAGACTTTACTTCCAAACAAAAAATGAAAAGAAAATTTACACATTTTTGACGGGCCCTATTAAACATATGTAACGAAGTGAGGAAGTGAGGGGGGAGAGAGAGAAGACATGAGTGAGTTAGCAGATATTGACACATTTAAACGGTTAATTTAACGATTACATCGTTTTTCATTTACATTGAGCTTTCTTGATTTTATCCTCCAAAGTTTTACCTATACGGATTACCTAGTTTTCATAAACTATATATATATATATATATATATATATATATATATATATATATATATATATATAGAGAGAGAGAGAGTTTCAAATTAAAAAATAATAATGTTTTATTTTATGAAAGTATTTATTTATTTATATATATATATATTTGATATTTCAAATTGTCCTCAATTTTCATCAGAAAAAACTGTTTTGGTCTTTTTTTCACAGTAACCACCTGACCCTACTATACTATGCAGTCAGGAAAACTTATTTCTGATGAAAATTGAGGACAATTTGAAATATCAAATATATATATAAATAAATAAATACTTTCATAAAATAAAACTTTCTATTTTTAATTTGAAACTTTTTATATATACATATTAAGAAAGTATATATATATATATATATATATATATATATATATATATATATATATATATATATATTTAAATATATATAAAATAAAAAAAATAAAAAAAATAAATCAACAACTTCAAAACGAAAACTCCTTCCAAACAATTTAAAATAGTTTTGAAATGAAGCAAAGTATTTTGTTAATTGTAAATATTAAATGTCATTTATTAGCTTGAAATTAAACTTAAATAAAAGCTTCAAGAAAGATATTTCATGTTAAAATTTATTTTAAACCCAAGGTTTTCGCGATTCTGTGGAGGTATATCTACACACACAAACACACGCGCACCCCCCACATATATATGTATGTATGAAAGACTCAATATTTTTTTATTGTCAATAGCATTAGTTTCTCTCAAAATCAGTATGCAATGCTTTTCCGTGCGAAATATCCAGCTATAAGATTATTTATTGGTAGAGGAAATCTTTGAGATAATTACTAGGATTAGTAGACAACCCTACATCACGAGCTTGAATATTGAATATGACTCATTTGATTAGAACATTTTGGATTGCCATCAATATAAGAAAACAAAATATAGGTTGTCATTGAGAGGAATTGCCCAATATGTGAATTGGTGATACTAAAATCAAGCGAAAAGAAAAAAAATAAAATATCTGTGAAGTGTTTTAACATCGGATGGAATATGTTACATCGAAACCCGTAAGTGCATTCAAATAAGAAAAAAATACGTTCCAGTACCCCAGCAAAGTATTAAGAACTTGAAAGACTTAATTAAAAACAAATAAACAATCCTCCTAATGACAGGGTATTCGGGACAAATTCCTCATAAATGATGAAGAGACAGGAGACAACAGAACCAAATAAAAAAGTGCTGAACTTCTATGTAATATCAATCCTCCTATATGGCAGTGAATTCTGAATAGTTTCCTCACAGATGAAGAGACGACATGAGGTAACAGAAAATAATAAAATAGTCCTGAACTGTTATGTGATATCAGTCCTCCAATATGGCAGAATAGTTTCCACACAGTTGAAGAAGAAACTTAATGTAATCGAACTAAATAAAAGCGTGCTGAAATTGATGTAATATCAATCGTCCTATATTGCAAGGAATGCAGGACAATTTCGTCAGCGATAGAGAATAGAACTGAACCGAAAGAAATGTGTTTTTTTTTCCTCGAGTTGAGAAATCGGAGAGCCGAGTTCGAATTCCATTACATTCACTTAAGTGCTAATGCCCTTAGGAAAAGTATGAATTCTCATTTTCTGCCCCAGTTATAGGTAAATAGGACAGACCGGGTTCTATAGCCTTGGATGGCAACTGGTCTCCCGCAGAAAGAGATAGCAACCAACCGTGGGGAAAAAAACTACCTGGGCAGTCATGTATCGAAAGATACAAGATCCCCTAAGGTTGTATAACGCATGTCACATAACTGACTGGATGTTTACAATAATACAACACCAAAAGCCACTCAAGATAGGGGGGTTAATCGGTGCTATTATATGACCGTATGAAAAGGTAAGATGTGCTCATTGGTTTATACAGGAAAGATAACGGTTAACCCTAGACATGAAGTGGTCAAGATTATAGCGATTGGGATAACATCCTTCCGGGTGTCTCTTCCACAATGCAGTAGTACTGTCTGAATTGAACTTACTCCTTTTTTAATGGAATGCGAAAGGAAATGTGAAGAATTCATCTCTGTGTACGCGGGATGTCGTGTTGTAAATATCAGGAGGGACTAAGGAATGTTGCACGCCAGAACACAGGCGATTCTCTTATTGAATTATGTAGATCATCTGACCATAGTGGAAACGCATATATAGGAAGTCGCTTGACGTCTAATTGAGCGCTATATTCTAGTCTATCCTCTATACTATACGGATCACCATTTCTAGTCTATCCTCTATTACTATACGGACCTCTAATCTATTTAATATATTATTTCTCTATGCGGATCGCTATACGGATTACTATTCGACCGAGGATTATCTAGCTACTACTCTTAGTTTGAGATTATTCGAAGGCGTCTGACATCAGTATTGTTCAAAGACGTACTATATTTGTATCTGCGATTACAAAGTCTCTACGATAAACGACTGTTCTTTGATATCACTAACCTCTACAATTCCGTCGTTCCTCAGAGGTTTTAGTCTATGGTATCCTCAGTATCTTCCTGTAGAACCTTCTTTCTGTTGCTTAAAGTGTCTTCTTCATCTCGGTTTGTCCAGCATCCGGTGCAATATGGGAAAACACATACTACATGACTGTTCAGTAAACTTTTCTTAGATTCTAATGAAAATGTTCTGGATTCCGAGTTGAAATTCGGTCTCCAATGAATGACAAAGGCAGGAATTAAACATAAAAAATTAAATGTATTTACACAATAGTACATTGGGTAATACTGTTAGTAAATACAGGAACGCGATTAGTGGCAATAATATTATATATATATATATATATATATAATATATATATATATATATATATATATATATACTTGTAGTCTACGTGCTTGTAACTTGCTCCTACAAGCGGTTACCTCACACTATTACTCTACCTCCAACTCAGTCACAATCTCAATCTCCTCTATATACTGACTCTGGGTATTTAACGGCAGCAGTCCAAGTAACACTCTGGTCGAGTCCACTTATATGAAAAAGGGGTGGACCCCATAACCGAAAATTTCCTGCTTTTTTTTTTTTTTTTTTAAAAATAAAAACTTAGCATTTTGAAAATCATCTTTCGTTATGCTAACGAGCCTTCGGATTTCGGTGTCAAACATTCGGTCCTCTTCTAAAACGATTCCCAGATATTTACATTGCTACAGTTGTTTGATTTTAGTAAACGTAGATGCATTCCAAAGAGCAAACAGATTATTAAGAGACAGGAAATTCGTTAGAAACAAAGAAAAGAGTTATCACTATTACGTTATATCTTCCCATCACATGTATGCCAGCGAAGTCTGGACAATCTCCTGAACGATGAAGAAAAGATTTATATAGAAATAAAGTGTCGCTGCCGACACTTGAGTTTGAACATAGATCGCCAGTGTGCAAACACAGGCGATCCCATTATTGAAGTAAGTAGACTTCGTGATCATCGAGGAAACTTGGGCGGTAGCAATTCTAGTCTATCCTCTATTACTTTTCAGATCGCTATTTTTAATCTATCCTCTACACTATACGGATCACCAATTATATTCTATACTATTTTTTTACTCTATTCAGTCAGTCTGTTATGTGCCATGCGTGATACACGCATAGGCGATCATGTATCCTTCGATAATCTGTTTTAATACATGACTGACAAGGCAGATTTTTTCCCGCAGTAGGTTGCTATTTCTTTCTGCGGTAGACCAGTTGCCAGGTCTGTCCTGTTATTTACCCATAGCTAGAGGGAGAAGAAGAGGATTCATATATCTCCCAATGTTATTAGCACTTAAGTGAATGTAATGGATTCGGCTTGAGGTTGAAGTCGGCTCTCCGATTCCTCAATCCGAGCCGCCTCTATTCAATATACTATTTCTCTATTAGGATTACTGTTCGAGCGAGTATTATCGAGCAAATACTATTAATGTGAGATTATTCGAAAGCGTCTGACGTCAGTATTGTTCAACGGCGTTCTGTAGCGGTATCTGTGATTACAAAATCCACCAAAACGAGCATTACATAAGTGGCAAGTAGTGTTCATTGGCATCACAAAAGTGGCGAGGAGTGTTCGGTGACATCACAAAATTGACAACGACTGTTCGTTGGCATCACAAAAGTGACAACGAGTATTCGTTCGCATCACAAAAGTGACAACGAGTATTCGTTCGCATCACAAAAGTGACAACTAGTGTTCGTTGACATTACAAAAGTGGCAACGAGTGTTCGTTGTCATCACAAAAGTGGCAACGAGTATTCGTTGACATTACAAAAGCAACAGAAAAGGATTCTAGGGATACTATGAACCGAACATGTGAACAACGACGGGGTTTTAGAGAAAATGGAAACAAAAAGGAAACTTATACTTAACATCAGGATGAAATAGGTGAAATATCTGGGGCACGTCATGAGGAAAGATGGCTTGGAAAAACTGATACTCGTAGGACAGATTAAGAAGGGCAGAAGAAAGCAGCGTTTTACATACTTGACGAGATTAAGTAAATGGATGGTAGAGCAGGGTTTGGCAGAAATAACAATGCGACAAAACGTTTAAGATATACATGGAAAAGGAAGATGTGGAAGGCCTTGATTGTCTACGTCCCGAAGGAACACGGCATTAAAAAGAATAAGTGCAACAAAACGATACATCTGAAGTTGAATAAATCTATGTAAAAAATGTAAATATTTGTTCCAAACCAGTGTATTCCTAATGGCATTTGGCTCTTTGTCTTGAGAATCAGCAATGATATATCATGAGAATTTCTCTTTTTCTTGAAATTAGAATCAGATATCTTGAAAAAGTCTAACAAATGGAGGCGGGAAAGTAAGAAAAGAAATTTCGACATCTATGTTGGCGTATCTGTAGACATGTTTTTTTGTTTTTTTTCCCGGGTCTTATCAACTTGTTAAAGAAAACCAGGTGTGTGAAGGCCAATAGGTGGTATTTGGTCACAGATGCTCTAAATATCGCCTTAATGTTTCTCCACACTGATAAGCAACATCACCGCTAAACTGTAGAGATAACGATGGAAATGACGTTAATGTGATCACATCGATTACATAAAAAAGAAAGGACTAAACGATATTTTTTTACATTTTCGTACAAAATAGTAATGACATAGTGGCACCAAATACGCGACAACGTATTTTACTTCTGTTTTCCTGATTACAATTCTGTTATTTGAATTTCTTACATGATATATTGTACTTATCAATTCTAGACAAGTACTTTTTTTTTAAATTTCATATCTTTTTCTTTTATATCACGCAGTAAAAATCCTAAGTTGTCTGAATTTCTTCAATGAATTATTGGTAATTATTAATTTTCGATTAGTATTTCTTTCGTTTTATATCTCTTGTTTTTAAATCTAGTAGTAAAAATCAAGATGTCGGAATTTCTTCAATGAATTATTGGTAATTATTATTAATTTTCGATTAGTATTTCTTTCGTTTTATTTCTCTTGTTTTTAAGTCTAGTAGTAAAAATCAAGGTGTCGGAATTTCTTCAATGAATTATTGGTAATTATTAATTTTCGATTAGTATTCCTTTCGTTTTATTTCTCTTGTTTTTAAATCTAGTAGTAAAAATCAAGGTGTCGGAATTTCTTAAATTAATTATATCTACCGTAATTATCCATGTATAATACACCTTCATCCATAATACGCACGCCTCAAATTGAGCTGAAGGTGTGGAAAAATGCTTCTACTCATGCATAATACGCACCACCTGTTTGGTAATCAAACCCTATATAATGAAACTCTCCAAGTTCATTATTGCTAGCGTTTTCTACACTGTTTCTAATCATAGAATAATATTATTCTAATTTAGTTTTATTTTTATGATAATTATTTTTTTTTAACAAGCCAGTAACAAACACGCCTGGCAGGTTTTGGTGGATAAAAATATCGACTACGACAATGTCAAAAATCATCACTACTTACGCAGCAGAGAAATTTGGATATGAGGAGCGGAAGGAAAAGAAGGATATTAGCAAAAAAAATAGGAGGAATTAAAAATTAAACAATTTAGGTCGGAGCTAAAATCTCTTCGGAAACAATATAAAATCGCGAAAACCGAAGAAAGACAACCCTTACGGGAGCTTCGAGACCTAATTCGTTTAAAAATAAAGTCTTTACGCAGAGCAGAATGGCATAGACGAAGGAGGAAAGAAAGGGCAAGAAACGGATGGCATTTCTCTCAAATCCATTCAATTTCACAAAGAAGCTGTTAGGGGAAAATCGAAGTGGTCAGTTGGAGAGTACCCTAGGGAAATCAAGAAAAACTCTGAGTGATCCAAACAGACAGCTAGAACTTGTAAATAACACGTCCCTGATAATCCCTAATGCACCATTAACGCCTTTTGACTCGAAAGAACCAACTTGGATGGAGATTAATGCAGTCATTAAAGCAACCAGAACTGCCTCCACACCAGGTCCAAACAGAGTGCCCCTACGTAGTTTACAAACGTTGTCCCAAACTCCGTCGGATGTTATGGAAGTTACTGAAAGTTATTTGGAGGAGAGGAAAAATAACTGGATAATGGAGACACTCTGAAGGTATTTGGATCCCTAAAGAGGAGGAATCCAGAAGGATAGATCAATTTAAATGCATCTCCCTGTTGAACACGGAGGGTAAAATATTTTTTAGCATCTTAAACCGACGCTTGGCAGATTTCCTCCCTAAAAATAAGTACATAGATACCTCTGTGCAAAAAGGTGGAGTACCAGGAATATCGGGATGTATGGAGCATATAGGGGTCGTATCGCAACTGTTAAAAGAAGTGAAGGCAAATAGGGATGATATAGCAATCGTGTGGTTAGATCTTAAAAACGCCTACGGATCAATACCACATAAACTAGTGGAAGAAGCCCTCCATCGCCATTATGCACCAAGTAAAATTACTGAATTAATCGCTGATTACTATAATAACTTCCAAATGAGAACGTTATCAGGAAATACAGCGTCGGCATGGCATAAATTGGAGAAAGGCATCATAACGGGATGTACAATCTCAGCGACCCTCTTTTGTCTAGCCATGAACATGTTAATTAAAGCGGCAGAAACAGAATGTAAAGGGTCGGTCACTAGATCAGGATTAAGGCAACCTCCTATAAGAGCCTACATGGATGACATGACAATAACAACTACATCCGTTATTGGCGCGAGATGGCTGCTATAGGGGATTGAAAAACAGATCACATGGGCCCGAATGAGTTTCAACCCCGCGAAATCAAGGTCACTCGTTCTAAGGAGAGGTAAAATAGTAGATAAAGAGCGATTCAGACTATCCGGGGAAACATACCAACAATTAGGGAAAAGTCCGTAAAAAGCCTTGGAAAAAGTATAGATCACTCTCTAAAAGACGCAGCAGCAATCCAAGAAACAAAAAGACAAACTAGAAACTTGGTTAAAGAGAGTTGACAAATCCGGCTTACCAGGCCGATTTAAAGCCTGGATTTATCACCATGCCATTCTCCCTAAAATCTTATGGCTATTGTCTATTTACGAATTTACATCTCATATAGAACAATTAGAAAAAGAATTAGCACACGACTACGAAGATGGTTAGGCCTACCGAAGAGTTTGACCAGTGCTGCTCTATACGGCAACACCAATGCTCTGCAACTTCCTTTCAGAAGTCTAGTAGACGAGTACAAAGTCACTAAAATTAGAGCAATAACGCAGTATGAGTTATCCAAAGACCCAAAAGTGGCTGGAGCAGGCATTGAAGTCTACTCAGGAAGAAAATGGAGAGCAGAGGACGCATTGCGTGTCGCTAAAGAAAGGCTCTGCGAAAAGGCCATATTAGGCGCCGTAGCTACTGGACGCGTTGGCCTAGGGTTCTTTCCTACCATCCGGGTTGACAGAGCCAAAGGTAAAGAAAAGAACCTTTTAATACAAGAAGAAGTACGCAAGGGCGAGGAGGAGAAAAGGGTGGCAAAGATGGTAGGACTACGGCAACAATGTGCGTGGACAAAATGGGAATCCATGATTTTCAGGAAAATCAAATGGTCGGATATATGGAGCAATGACATCAACATAAAGTTTCTGATCCAGACTGTATACGACACCCTTCCCAGTCCTACCAACCTCCATCGATGGTATGAGACAGAATCACCACTATGCCATTTGTGTTCGCGTCCAGGAAGTCTAAAACATATTCTAAGTAGCTGTAAGACAGCACTAGCGGAAGGCCGGTATAGATGGAGGCATGATGAAATCTTAAAAGAGATAGCAAAGATATTAGTATGTCCATCAGCACCAATACTTTAAACACAGATAAAAGAACCATAGAGTTTCATAGAGCTGGTGAGAAACCCCCCAAAAAGCAAAAGAATATAGCAAATACTCTGTCACTGGCAACAGATTGGGAATTAAGGGTCGACTTAAGGAAAAGACCAAAATTCCCGGACCACATCGTGCAAACATCTTTACGCCCAGATTTAGTATTCTTCTCTAATAGCATTAAGAAAATAATAATGTAGAACTGACAGTTGCCTTGGGAAGAGCATGCAGAAGAAACCCACGAACGAAAGATGTTAAAATATGACGAACTAATAGCGAGCTGCAAAAACAACGGGTGGAAATCAAGCTGTTTGCCAATCGAAGTGTGTGTAAGGGGTTTCGCTGCAAGGTCCCTATGCAAAGCTCTAACGGACATTGTAGTAGTAGGTGCTAACAAAAGAAAGGCGATCCAGACCATAACTAATACAGCAGAAAGGACAGCAAAATGGTTATGGATTAAGCGTGATAGCCCCCTGGACATCAATGTAACAAATAATCATCAAGCCGGGCAAATTTGTAAATATTATTAATATAATTGCAACATGGCAATATTGTAAACATTTTTATTAAATTTTTTTAATTTATTTTATTTTTTTTTATTTTACTTACTTATTTATTTTCTTTTTTTTATTTTTTTTTTTTTTTAGTATGTGTGTAAATATACTAATTGATTTGTACAAGTACAACCAAAGATTATATCTCGTCAATTTGTAAATTGTGCTATTTGTAAATATGTTGTTTTTATGTTAAACCCATATTATACGCGGTACTTTTTAAGTTACTATTTAATTTTTCAGCGGTTTCGGCGCGACACATCTCTTAAGACTTTGTCCATTATTCTTTTTTTTTTTTATTCAAACGTAAGACCTTTTTGTCTGTTTTTTTTTTTATTCGAACGTAACACGTTTTTGTCTATTTTTTTTATTCGAACGTAACACCTTTTTTGTCTTTTTTTTTTTATTCGAACGTAACAGCATTTTGACTATTTTTTTTTATTCGAACGTAACACCATTTTGTCTATTTTTTTTTTATTCGTACGTAACACCTTTTTGTCTTTTTTTTTTTATTCGAACGTACACCTTTTTCTCTATACTTTTTTGTTCGAACAGAACACCTTTTTTTTATTCTATTTTTTTTTTTCGAACGTAACACCTTTTTCTCTTTTTTTTTATTTGAACGTAACACATTTTTTCTATCTTTTTTTATTCGAACGGAACACATTTTTGTCTTTTTTTTTTTCGAACATAACACATTTTTTCTATTTTTTTATTCGAACGTAACACCTTTTTCTCTATATTTTTTTATTCGAACAGAACACCTTTTTTTCTATTTTTTTTTTTTTTTCGAACGTAACACCTTTTGTCTTTTTTTTTACGAACGTAACACCTTTTTTTTCTATTTTTTTATTCGAACGTAACCTTTTTTTTCTTTTTTTTTTTTTTTTTTTTTATTCGAACGTAACACCTTTTTTCTATTTTTTTTTATTCGAACGTAACACCTTTTTGTCTTTTTTTTTTATTCACGTACACACCTTTTTTCTTTTTTTTTTTCGAACGTAACACCGTTTTGTCTATTTTTTTTATTCGAACGTACCACTTTTTTGTCTTTTTTTTTATTCGAACGTAACACCTTTTTGTCTATTTTTTTTTATTCGAACGTAACACCTTTTTTCTATTTTTTTTATTCGAACGTAACACCTTTTTTTTTTATTCGAACGTAACACCTTTTTTTTTTTTTTATTCGAACGTAACACCTTTTTTTCTTTTTTTTTTATTCGAACGTAACACTTTTTGTATTTTTTTTATTCGACCTTTTTTTTCTTTTTTTTTTTGTTCGAACGTAACACCTTTTTGTCTTTTTTTTATTCGAACGTAACACCTTTTTTTTCTTTTTTTTTATTTTTTTTATTCGAACGTAACACCTTTTTCTATTTTTTTTTCGAACGTAACACCTTTTTTCTATTTTTTTTTATTTAACACCTTTTTCTATTTTTTTTATTCGAACGTAACACCTTTTGTCTATTTTTTTTATTCTTTTTTTTTTTTTTTTTATTCGAACGTAACACCTTTTTTTTTTTTTTTTCGAACGTAACACCTTTTTGTTTTTTTTTTTTTTTTTTTTTTTTTATTCGAACGTAACACCTTTTTTTTTTTTTTTTTATTCGAACGTAAGACCTTTTTTCTATCTTTTTTATTCGAACGTTTTTTTCTATTTTTTTATTCGAACGTAACACCTTTTTTCTCGTAACCTTTTTTTGTCTTTTTTTTTATTCGAACGTTGTTTTTTTATTCGAAACGAACGTTTTTTCTTTTTTATTTATTCGAACTTTTTTTTTTTTTTTTATTCGAACGTAACACCTTTTTTTCTTTTTTTATTCGAACGTAACACCTTTTTTTTTTTTTTTTTTTTTGTTCGAACGTAAGACCTTTTTGTCTTTTTTTGTTGTTGTTCGAACGTAAGACCTTGTCTTTTTTTTGTTGTTCAAACGTAAGACCTTTTTGTCTTTTTTTTATTCGAACGTAAGACCTGTTGTCTTTTTTTTTTTCGAACGTAACGTAAGACCTTTTGTCTTTTTCAATTTCACATTTATACGAACATGTCGCATTTTTATATATTTTAAATCGGAATCATAACCACATATATAGTGTATTTATAGTGTTTTTTTCTCTCGATCATGACCATATATATATATATATATATATATATATATATATTTGTTTGTATATTATTTTTATTCTATTAGTTTGTCAGCGGTTTTAAGCGATACATATATATATATAAATATAATATGAAACTTCGTTAATACTTGATTTACTTCAAGATCATTTCGTCGTCTATTATATTTAACGACTTCAAATTTTTATATAATCAATATTAAGGAATATTATAGTGCTTACTGTATTTTATTTTATTTTTAATTTCATTTTTGTATGTACGGTGAATATATACATATATATATATATATATATATATATATATATATATATATATATATATACGCCATGTTTATTGACAATTATTATCTTAATTTTGAGAATACATCCAATAAAAGTTAACATGCAATAATGTTAAGAAACAGGCTGAACGATAAAATGTGGTAATAGGGTTGAGTTTAAGTTTCCCCGCCAAAAGAAAAGAAAAAAAGGACAAATAAAATAAAAACGGCAAAGAATTAAATCATACAATAATTAAGAAGATTTAGGAAGATTAAGATTACCTCCTCGGTTATCCATCGAAACCGCAATCCACCGAAATAAGAAAATAAGCCAGTCCCCACCGCGGGCCATTTAAAAGATAGTTCGCTCAGCGGATTGGTTGTTACAAACATCCAATCGGATGTGCGGAATATGTGGTCTTTCATCCTCTTATTCTTTAAAAAGGCCAGAGTGGCTGTTAGCGTTTAGTTGGAAGGGGGAATTAGGGGGTTGATCTCCCCTGATTGGCTCGATTTGGTGATGGGGGAGTATGATATTGAAAGACCCGAAACTCCCTGATGAACCAAGTCCAAAACATCACTGACGACCCCCTTGGGCGCCTACTTAAAAGCGTATTTGCGAATTAAGAAAGTAGTAAAAATCATACGTTTCTGAATTTCTTCAATTAATTATAGTTCGTAATTATTCTTTTTTGTATATTATTTCTTTCATCTTATTTCTCTTGTTATTACACCCGGCAGTAACATTTATACGCCGCCAGATTTTCTAGAATTGGTTATGGTTAATCATTATCTATTTTTGATAGTATTTCTTTCATTTTATTTCCTTTCGCTTCTACTGCTAGTAGTAAAAATGTTAAGGTGTTGGAATTTTTAAATGCATTGTTATTAATCATTATTCATTTTTGCCTATGAAGCATTGTAAAGTATAATTAATATTTTAATCATATTACTTTAGCTTTTACACAGGGTAGTAAACCTGCTAAATTATCTAAATTATTAATTATTTTAATTCAACATCTTTTTTCTTACTTGTTTATTAGACCTAGTAGTAAGTCTAATAATTGCTTAGTCAAATCATTGTCAATTGTTATTAATTTTTTATTGCTATTTCTTCATCTTATTTCTCTTTTTTGTTTTGCTTTTTTTAGCTTCTAAAACATGTACATTATATATTTATATATGTACATTATATTTGGTTGGATAGATGTGAGTTTGTGACCCTGGGTTTCACGCTTTAGCGATCGCCAGACAAGTACCGCGCATATGATATATAAATAATTATATATATATTTATTTATATTTATATTCACTTTTCACATATATGTACATTTTATATGTTCCGAATGTTGTCATAGCCGAGGGTGATAATGGGGACACCCTCCAACTCTCTGTAAAATACTTCAGTGGTATGTATCTCAAATAGCCTCTGACAACTAAGACCAGATCTAAGCTGGAGAATAGGCAAAGCGAAACACTGGCGCCTCATGACCAGCTACTTCAGGTAGATGGATCTCGACAGAACAGGAAGATAGTCCACCAAGAGGAATGAAAACCGTGATTTTAAACTTCCGCTACCTTGCGGTCATATCCAAACATGGAAAAGGCTATGGAAGTAAATCCAGAAAGACAACCTGGAATGAAATCCCGAAGGCGGTTGGCTGACAATAGTGACAATTTTCTGGCAACTACTGCAGCCAAGGCGTCCACAAATGTAATGACCTGTATTCCCTTGGATGTAGTCTGGGTAGCGCATGACCTCCATATACCGTCGCTCAGGCCTTCTCCAGGGAGAGGTCACACAATTCAATTTACTCAATGCCTATAGTTCTCTTACTTGTACAGGAATCGGTGACAGACTTAAGTTGCCTGAATTTCTCAGATAAAGGATTTTTTAATTATTATTGAATTTTGACTAGTATTTACTTTGTTTTTTTTTCTTTTCTTTTTACACCTAGTAGTAATAGTCCAGATTTTCTGAGATTTTCAGGTGAAAACTGTCAATTATTATTTTATAAGAACCAATATTTGTTTCTTCTAACAATTTTGTTGCCTTTTATTATAAATGATTGCTTGTAAACAACGTTATCAGGGAAGAGAGAAATTTGGAAAATAAATAAATCGAAACTAATTAATTTCCATTGGAACCAAATTGTTTCTTATTGACAAATAAGAGATTCAAAATAATTACTACTACGTTATTCAAATTTTGTTTTTATATAATATTATTTTTTTCATATTTTAATATATTATATTCTTATATCATTTCATTCAAATGCAGAATGAAGCATTATCAATTATTATTTTCTGAGTATCCCTTCATCTTAATTTAAACTACATTATGTCATAACTCCCAAATCATAATTCCACAATCGCTTTTAATAAGCAGTGGAGTTTGGAAATAAAGAATTGATGTTTATCAAAACCCAGATTTCCATTCTTTATTCTCAAGAGCCTGCCATAATGATTAAGCTAGATATTTTAAAACCGATTTGTTTGTCTCATATTCATTTAATTAATTTACCTATTCATTCTTGAATTATTAACTAAATTTTTCATTGAATTATTTTTTTTATATACAATTCATAAAAATTGCTTTACCGGCACACCTTGTTGAAAGACCGTTTCCCGTATGATCACCGGAGTTAAGAAACGACGAGCAATGGACAGTAGCTAGATGAGTGACCGCTTGGGAATACCAGGTGATGTAAGTTTGGATGTGTGGGTGGTGCCATAGAATGAGCCGAGTTCCAATTCCAGTCGGCTTTTGATATTTCCTTACGCGCAAATACTCTTGAGAAACTATGAATCCAACCATTTAACCCCCAACCACAACAGCTGCGGGTTAATTATTAGCATATATACGCTAAATAAAGGACTACATAGTTGGTAATCACTCACGGAAAATTTTTGCATGTCATGATTTTATCTTGATAAGCGAAATCTTAAACGATAGTACCGCTTACGGCCACATCACGTTGAAAAACCGGCTCACGTCCGATCGCCAAATTTAAGCAAAGTCGACGCTGGTTAGTAGCAAAATGTGTCAGCGCTGGGAATATCAGGTTCTCCTAAAGTTGGATGTGAAGGTGATGTAATGGATAACGGCTCGAAATTGGAGAGCTGAGTTCGAATTCCAGTCGGTTTCATCATATTCACTTTCGTGCAAATTCGCTTGGGAAAGATACAATCCACTACTTCTCCATCCAGATATGGATTAAATAACAGGGCTTTTATTGATAACTGATTATCATCTCCAAAATTTTCTCACAATTTAAAAATATTTTCTGGCTTTAAGTAACCTGAAGAAGTAACCTGCAAAAAGTTGATGAGCCGTAAAAAACAAATGAATCAATTGGATGAAACCATTCTAAACTAATTTTTCGAGATACTTTAATGTTAAGAATTTACAGAACTTTCGGGACTTGAACTACGGCTAGCCGTGTTCCAATTCCAGTTGGGTTCGTTATATTCACTTACGCGAAAATACACCTGGGAAAGTAATCAATAAAGCTCTTTTCTCCCAGTTATGGTATAATTAGTAAGACTTGTATCACTAAACTATTATTACCCCCCCAAAAAAAAATAAACCAAAAAGACTTACAAACTAAAAGTATTTTCTGGCTCTAAATAACCTGCAAGGGGTTGAGAAACCGTAAGAAATAAATGAATCCATCAAAAAAAAAAAAAAAAAAATTACGAAAAAGTATGTTACCATATCTGTAGTCATGCTTTTTTAGGGGCGGGGGGGGCGTCTTATCAACTTTTTAAAGAGGACGTGGTTTAAAATCAAAAGGCGGCGCCTGGTCAAAGTTGTCAATAAATATCTCTCAAATGTTTCTTTTGCCGACAAAACCTAAGTAATATGTCACAAAAAAAAAAAAAATAAAATAAAAATAAAGCAGGTTCAGAAATTTAAAAAGATCTATCTTATATTTCAGCAAATCTATTTGAAATATATATTTAAATAGTTTATTTTTATTTATTACAACGATTCTAACTGAATAAAAAGATATCTAATTTCACTGAAATAAACAGCCACAAACGTACAATGAAATAGCATTTCAAATAAATGAATTATCGTAATCGAAAAATAGATGTTTTCTTATATATTGTCTATACTAATAGATGCCTTCTTATATATTGCCTATACTAATAGATGTTTTCTTATATATTGCCTATACTAATAGATGTCTTCTTATATATTGCCTATATTAATAGATGTTTTCTTATATATTGCCTATACTAATAGATGTTTTCTTATATATTGCCTATACTAATAGATGTTTTCTTATATATTGTCTATATTAATAGATGTCTTATATATTGTCTATACTAATAGATGCCTTCTTATATATTGCCGATATTAATAGATGTCTTATATATTGTCTATACTAATAGATGTCTTCTTATATATTGCCTATATTAATAGATGTTTTCTTATATATTGTCTATATTAATAGATGGCTTATATATTGTCTATACTAATAGATGTCTTCTTATATATTGTCTATACTAATAGATGTCTTCTTATATATTGCCTATACTAATAGATGTCTTCTTATATATTGCCTATACTAATAGATGTTTTCTTATATATTGCCTATACTAATAGATGTCTTCTTATATATTGCCTATATTAATAGATGTTTTCTTATATATTGTCTATATTAATAGATGTCTTATATATTGTCTATACTAATAGATGTCTTCTTATATATTGCCTATATTAATAGATGTTTTCTTATATATTGTCTATATTAATAGATGGCTTATATATTGTCTATACTAATAGATGTCTTCTTATATATTGTCTATACTAATAGATGTCTTCTTATATATTGCCTATACTAATAGATGTCTTCTTATATATTGCCTATACTAATAGATGTTTTCTTATATATTGCCTATACTAATAGATGTCTTCTTATATATTGCCTATATTAATAGATGTTTTCTTATATATTGTCTATATTAATAGATGTCTTATATATTGTCTATACTAATAGATGCCTTCTTATATATTGCCGATATTAATAGATGTCTTATATATTGTCTATACTAATAGATGTCTTCTTATATATTGCCTATATTAATAGATGTTTTCTTATATATTGTCTATATTAATAGATGTCTTATATATTGTCTATACTAATAGATGTCTTCTTATATATTGCCTATATTAATAGATGTCTTATATATTGTCTATACTAATAGATGCCTTCTTATATATTGCCTATATTAATAGATGTCTTATATATTGTCTATACTAATAGATGTCTTCTTATATATTGCCTATATTAATAGATGTTTTCTTATATATTGTCTATATTAATAGATGGCTTATATATTGTCTATACTAATAGATGTCTTCTTATATATTGCCTATACTAATAGATGTCTTCTTATATATTGCCTATACTAATAGATGTTTTCTTATATATTGCCTATACTAATAGATGTCTTCTTATATATTGCCTATATTAATAGATGTTTTCTTATATATTGTCTATATTAATAGATGTCTTATATATTGTCTATACTAATAGATGCCTTCTTATATATTGCCGATATTAATAGATGTCTTATATATTGTCTATACTAATAGATGTCTTCTTATATATTGCCTATATTAATAGATGTTTTCTTATATATTGTCTATATTAATAGATGTCTTATATATTGTCTATACTAATAGATGCCTTCTTATATATTGCCTATATTAATAGATGTCTTATATATTGTCTATACTAATAGATGCCTTCTTATATATTGCCGATATTAATAGATGTCTTATATATTGTCTATACTAATAGATGTCTTCTTATATATTGCCTATATTAATAGATGTTTTCTTATATATTGTCTATATTAATAGATGGCTTATATATTGTCTATACTAATAGATGTCTTCTTATATATTGCCTATACTAATAGATGTTTTCTTATATATTGCCTATACTAATAGATGTTTTCTTATATATTGTCTATATTAATAGATGTCTTATATATTGCCTATACTAATAGATGTTTTCTTATATATTGCCTATACTAATAGATGTCTTCTTATATATTGCCTATACTAATAGATGTTTTCTTATATATTGTCTATATTAATAGATGTCTTATATATTGCCTATACTAATAGATGTTTTCTTATATATTGCCTATACTAATAGATGTCTTCTTATATATTGCCTATATTAATGGATGTTTTCTTATATATTGCCTATACTAATAGATGTTTTCTTATATATTGCCTATACTAATAGATATTTTCTTATATATTGCCTATACTAATAGATGTTTTCTTATATATTGTTTATACTAATGCCAAGGTAAAGTTCTCTTCAGTAACCTGGAGGCAGATTCTTTCAAACGACTATCGGCAGATAACAACAGTGACCTGCAAACCCTGACCAACGAACCCGTTGAAAGTGATGGCCCATAGAGAATGGGACCCAACACAGAGAAATGCAAAGTAATGATTTATTGCATAAGCAAAGCCAGTGCTAGACTCGCCACGGACGGCCAAACAGCTCTCAAATACTTTGGAGCAACCTTTTCAAAAGATGGCACCTGTAATGCAGACATCAGCCCATGATTCGCCACAGCCACAGCAGTGATGGACGGACTGGAAAGGATATAGAAAAGCAATATCAGCGTCCCTGCCAGGTTCAAGCTCTAAAGATCGCTGGTCATATTCATCCTCCTTTAAGGATGTGAGACTTGAACACTCCTGACTGAGGTAGGTTAAAGGACCCTTGACGTTCGAAAACAAATGCTTGCGAAATTTTTTCCACATCGCCTAATAGGAGAACAAAACTAAATAAGTACGGAGCAAGATCAAAACTCTCGTGGGCTGAGAGGAATCTCTCCTTGCCACTATTAAGCGTCACAATATGTCATTGTTTGGTCACGTCACTGTCGAAGACGGACACAAGCGTAAGTAACAAGGCAACATCAAAGACACTAACTAAATCCCTGAGAGCCACTGCTCATCGTAGAAGAGATTTTCTGTTTCTTCCGTCTTTTGTGATGTACGGTGGCCATTAATATTTAAGCATAACTCAATACTTCAATGTTATGATAAAATAGTATTTTAATTATAACCGTAAATAAATACTTAACAAGAACAAAGATGTAAAAGTCAACCGAAAATAATTAACAATTTCAGTGAATACCTTGTAAGTAACTCGGCTCGGCTTAACGTCCGGTAAATCTTAAATCAAAACCCAAATCATCGACGCACAATAATTCACACTAATTCGACTGGATAGTTCCACTTAATAGTCGCTACAATCACTCCAGTGAGTAGCCTGACACCTCTTTTTATGCACCTGGCGGAAAATATATACTCATAAATCCAGAGTGTTACGATCGGACCTCGGTGTCGGTAGATATTCATTTTTTTCCTATATGACAAAGCCTGAGCTTTTTACCTAGCGTGACATCATGTGTAACGGTTATTGGGAAGGAAGCCGCACAAATTATAACTTTCAGGATAGAAAAGAGATGTCAGTTATGGTTTAAAAGGTTTTATAAAAAGTATATATATATATATATATATATATATATATATATATATATATATATATTATAATTTTATCCTATAGACAAATCTATTTCCCTCACTACAAAGATGTAACTTCGTTTCAGTGCATTTCTACTTCACTTCGACGGGTGAGAATCAAAAATGGCTATGAAGAATCCTGCTTGTATGCAAGCCGTATGTGAAACGTCACTTCCTTTTTCCATTTTTTAAGAAGAAAACATACACACACACACACATAGATAGATAGATAGATAGATAGATAGATATGTCGGTATATTTTCGTAATGCTGTGAATGCTATTACGACAAAATTTCGCCGTTACAAATTTGATATCTTTTATTGCATGGGAATGATAGGTCATTATATTTGAATCTATCACGAATGATTAATATCGACCAAGACGTATCTGCGTATCTTTCTAATTGCCTGCGATTAAATTATCGGCTGCAGACCGCAAAATCGACTTCAGCTTGAAGAAGAAAAAAATGCTTTCATATCCGAACCATTTTCCCGCCAAAACTCAACGCTCGCTTCTCGAAATAGAATGTAGATTAACACGGCTGATAATATTTTATGACATTTCTAGGGAAATTTCATTATCTGTATCAGTGGAGTAGTGTTATGACTATTTTCAATGGTTGTCTTGCGTTTTACTTGTTTTGGCAGCTGTCAATTTGATTCTTTCTTGAATTCGAATTAATTCTATCTCGGCTAAGATTTCCTCTCAAGTTTTTAAAAAAAATTGGAGAAACTTGGGACGCATGTGTACTGATATATTCACGTATTTTTCCTATCCTTAAACTTCAAACACGCACACCTGTTCTAATATAGGTATGAATGTGTATATGAATATGCGTATGTGTGTAGATCCGATACAGATGTCAATGCAGTATCGCCCAAATACGATTCTATAATTTGCAGTTGTATTTATCTCTATCTATAAAAGGCAGGATGTGTGTGCGTGCGTGTATGTGTGTGTGTGTGTGTGTGTGTGTGTGTGTGTGTGTGTGTGTGTGTGTGTGTGTGTACGTGTATGTGTGTGTGTGTGTGTGTGTGTAACGGAAGCACGGCGGCAATTTTCGACGGATTTGCACTAAAATGTACATGCACATGCTCCAAGTTAGCGGAAAGGCCAAGACCGACTTTGCATTTCCCAACTCCCATCGATAGTGGAAATGATCGATTTTTTATGCTTCTACGGCAGTTTTCATGTAGTTTGCGGCCATTTTCTACTGGCCAGAGTAAGAGCCTATAGCTGGCTGCTACGAATAGACAGGAAGACTCAATTGACCAGCGTGAGAGCCAACAGCTGACTGACACGAATGTTAACTAGCATATAGCTGCATTCGACACAAGTGGAAAAAATTTAAATCTGCACGGCAATTTACTGCAATTGGCTTATTCGCTTGCTTAAACTCAATGTTGATTCTGATTCCGCAGAACTGGGTTGGGTGTGAAAAAGTATTTCTTGTTAACATTCTTTATTCATTCGGGTTTTTCCAGTTACGAGTCCTTTTTAAAAGCTGATCGTTTTGTGTTCATTTTGTTTAGTTCTTTTTTTTCGTAACAGATTTAATGTGTAGTAAAGAGCTTAGAAAAAATTAGCAGTGTGAGATAGGCAAGAAGTAAGGCATGTAGCAACATCAGCACGGAAAGGGCACTCGTTTAAAGCCAAGGGAGGGTAAATTATTTTAAGTCAAGTGATAGCGAGTCGTACGATTTTTGAATCAAGCACAGGCAACGCCGGCCCATGCTGCTAGTGTTAGAATAAAAAATTCCCACTGATACTAAGGAACTACTTCGACAGAAACGGGGATAAATAATTTTCTCGTTCAGATAAGACAGATATACACACATACGCAAACACACACAACATTCACAGTATATATATATATATATATATATATATATATATATATATATATATGTGTGTGTGTGTGTGTGTGTGTGTGTGTGTGTGAACATTGAAGTCAACGCTTACAGGCGGCAGACTGTTTCCTTCTAGAAGCAATCGTAAGGTGGCCTGAGGATTGCGTCTAGCATGAAACAGCCTGTCGCCTCTGAGTGTTGACTTCAATGTTCACATTTATATTTACACACGCTCTATCTATATATTTCTTCATATATATATATATATATATATATATATATATATATATATATATATATATATGCCATATATAATTCAGATGAATAAAACTGTTAAATATTGACGATTTACTCTGTATTTCTTATTACAATTACCAATAGGTGTCTACACTGCGTGCCAAATTATTATCGAGATTTTTTTTTATGATATTTCAAAAACTGTACTATCAATTCACAAAAAAATTCCACACAATGTTGGCAAGACTGAACTGCACAATCGCTGAAATTTTTGTACTGATCTGCGCAATGTAAACAAACTAGCGCCATATTTGTTATCAGCACGGTGATTTGAGCGTGCCAAATTATTAGAAAAGTGTGAGAATTTAGTAAAAAGATGGGCGATAAAAGCAGTTTAAGTAATGCTAAAAAGAAAACTATAACTCAGAACTCTCAAAAGGTAAATCTAGCCTAGAAATTTCTAAAATGATAGGGAGGTGTCATAAAACAGTGAAAAAGTTCACCGTCGACCCTACATAAGTACGCAAAAGGGCAGATAAAGGCAAGCCAAGGGTTATTTTCACGTCGTCTCATGTCACGACTTAAACGAGAGGCCACGAAGAACCCTGGACTTACCAATCAAGAGCTTTTCAGTTGCATTGGCGATTCTACTGTGTCTAAAAGTACTCGGTGTCGTTATCTGAGGGAAATAGCAACAACAGTCAAACCTGTATCGAAGCCTCCGTTGACGAGAAATCATTCAAAATCGAAAGTTTTGTTCACAGACGAAACTCGAGCAACACTTGATGGGACAGATAGATGGTGCAAAGGCTGGGTAATGAACGGACAGAATCGCCATCAGCGTTTGAGACGCCAACAAGGCGGCAGAGGCAGACTGATCTGGGGTGGCATTATTGGAAACACATTAGTGGGTCCATGGAGAGTACCAGATGGCGTCAAAATGACTGCTGATGCATACATAGCGTTTATGAAGGAGCATCTTGAACCGTGGATGAAAAGGCAAAAAGAGTTGCCTTCAGAAGGGCCATTGTTTTTATGCAAGATAATGCTCCCTCACATGCTTCTCACAAGACTACTGAATATTTGAAACAGTTAGGCTTCAATGGACGTCGGAAAATGAAGTGGCCAGCAAATTCTCCGGATTTGAACCCAATCGAAAACCTTTGGAGCATCATGAAGCGAAGACTTTACGCCAACGGACGACAATTCAGGAGCAACTCTGAGTTGAGGGAAGCAATTCTTGACATATCTCGTGGCATTACAGCAGATGACATCCTACAATTAACAAATTTTATGGATCGTTGACTTCTTCAAGTAATTTCAAAACTGGGAAAACACATTCCCTATTAATTTGTTTAAAGCTGTGCCTTTGTTTGTATCTGTTATTATTTATTTGATTATCTTATTTATTAGCTTCTTTTGATCATAAAAATTCCCGTGCAACATTAATAAACGTTTTGTGTGCTCAATTCTGGGATTTTTACTAAACCTTTCTAATAATTTGGCACGCTTAAATCACCGTACTGATAACAAATATGGCGCCAGTTTGTTTACATTGCCCAGATCAAGTCGAAAATTTCAGTGATTGCGCAAGTCAGTGTTGCCAACATTGTGTGAAAATTGTGTGAATTGATTAAACGGTTTCTGAAATGTTATAAAGAAATATATATTTATATATCAATTTATAGTTCTAGCTTTTTAAGTATGTAATTTGGGTCAATGTGTATATAAACTGTCTAGCGTTTTGTGAGATTAACAGTTTATTTTTCTTATGAAATGACATCGTCTAATGTACCATATGTATTCATTCACATCCACTCCTGTTTAATGTTTGTTACTGTAATTGATTTGAAAATTACTGGTCATGACCCATTTATTGGAAATAATTTCTTAATTTTGGTTTCTTCTCTTAGATTGAATTTAACGTAGGTCGTATTTGTTTGGTTGATCTAAGTAAATCCTACAAACCTTATAACCAACCACCACTCTTTCGTTTTTCTTTTCTTTTTTTTTTTTTTGGTTAAAATGGCGCCACATTTTGCTTATAAATCTGATTAGATGGTTCACTTGCCAGTAATTTTCAATCATCTGATGAGATACGTTGCATGCGCATCGAAACACGACTGCTATCTTTGTAGCGACTTTGACATGTTTTCGATGTAATATCCTAAAATAAAGTATATATATATATATATATATATATATATATATATATATATTTATGCCATTATTAATTCAAATGAACAAAACTGTTAAATGTTGACGATTAACTCTGTAAAAATTTATTATAATTACACATAAGTGTCTTTTATATTTGAATTTATTGTTCTAGCTTTTTAACTCTAAGTATGTAATTTGTGTTGACGCCTATGTGATTTAAACGTTTTTTATTCTGTAAGAGTGTTTTTTAACACCAATTAATTATTTTATATCTTATTATGTGGCCAGACAACTGCGTTCAGCATGAAAGTGTGTTTAGTTCAATGACCACTTTTATATTAATATACGCTCTATCTTTGATATCGATGTTGTTTAATTCATAGCATACCTTAAAACAACAATTTATCATATATATATATATATATATATATATATATATATATATATATGTGTGTGTGTGTGTGTGTGTGTGTGTGTGTGTATGTATGTATGTATGTATGAATGCATATATCGCAAATAGAATGTTAATTAAATAGTTTCCGATGCTATATAACTGATCTCTAAACTATATAGTAATATATATTTATTTTCTTCTTCACCAGTAGCACAACTCAGGGTTTCATGCACAATACAATCTTCAGGTTTTGAGTAGAGACTGACTGTTACACAATTTACATTTTGTTACAATTATCGTTTTATCATATTGATGAGACAGTCCATATTTTATACGGGGATTGTTAATTGCTTTCCTTTTATAAACTTGTTTTTAAAAATGATATAATGGAATATGCATACACCTGTGTTCCCCCTCACTGGAATATGATTGGCTGGTGTCCGTCATAAATACCGACGGACGTGTAGGTACGACAGAGTCAAGAGCCTTAGTCTGAGAGCTAAGTCTATAGCGATGCCCATTGGACTACGCCATTGATCTACACTTCTTACCTGCGACTACAACGCGTACCAGTCGATTACTGCTACCATATTCTACTTGGTTATTGTAGCGAAAACCACTTAGCTACTTCCTTCAAATATATATCTTTCCGGGACATATAAAAAATAAACTTAAAAAATATATGACTTTTGTATGTAAACTAAACAGAAAAAGACCCACAGATGCATCCACACGATTTATTTACTTCGACTCATAAAGACAGATATTAAATTTAGATTTTAATGTAGCGAAAGATGAAGAAGAAGATTGTGTTTTCATCTTGCATGATATCGTCCGAGTATATAACTGTAATCTTATTTTTCTGCTACCAGTACATTTTCGTCACATGCGAGAGTTGTGACAGGACGAATCTTGGCAGGTTCTCTACGACAATGAAATATCTCACAACGCTCTGATCATCCGGTTGGTAATGGCCGACATGGAACATCGCCTTCTTAGAACGACACATAAAGTACTACAGCACTCTCCCGTCGTTTTCGACGTATGAGGGTCTTGCAGCTCAGTTCTGAATATATATATTTCAGTTCTCTTACACCGTGTTTAAATAAGACTACCGTAGTTTTCGTCGGTTCAAATAGATATATCGCCACTCCCACTTACGATAATTTTGTTTTGTTGTGTAATACTATAGATATGCCCTATCATAATAAATACATTGAGCTGTTTTTGCAGATCAGTTTTAATAATTTGCTAGACCACACCTGACCCGTTGGGTCAACCTTGTGTTTACTGTTTATTCACCACAGAAAACATTTTCTGTCTGTTATCAGTACGTCTGATGCTAAACTCCAGTAGAGCAACAATCTACGACTTCTTCGCTTCAGGTTTTCCGCACTGACGGGAAGCGTGCAGCGACTATATGGAATCAATTGCTGCGTCTACTGCACAGTAAGCTGGTTCACTGTGTCGTGCCAAAAAATTAGTCTTGTCAGAATTCATCTTGCAAATTTATAAATCTACCATTGTTTTTTTTTTATGCATTACGCCCCAAGCAAGGCGTGAAGCCACTAGGATGCAGGGGGTTGCGAAAGATTTGGAGCGAGAGCAGATAGGAGTGATAGAAGAAAGGATGGAGAGAAGGATAGTGGGTAGATCAAGGTAACTGGAGATGTCGATTGACATTACATTTGAATAGTTGGAGATTATAGCCTTCAGGGAAGCAGTAACTGGGGAGGGTGTTCCACTGGCGAGAGGTGCGAGGTATGAAGTTATTGGAGTAGAAGAGACGGCTACATTTGAGAGTTTCTCCGGTGTAAGGGTGGGAGCGGGATGCCAGCCTCGTAGGGCGCTTGAATTCATGGAGTTTGGGAACCTGTGAAAGCAGCTCGTCAGAGCAGTTACCATGGAAGTATTTGTAGAAAAGACAGAGAGAGGCGACAGCGCGTCTGTGAGAGAGTGACTGTAGACGAGACGCTAGATCAGGGTCAATTAGATTACATATCCGTCTCTGGATCTTGTCAAGAACTCCGAGGTAAGCAGAAGGTGCCCCAGCCCATATATGGCAGCAATACTCAGTGCAGGGGCGAATGGTTGTTTTGTATATTTGAAGTATAGATTCAGGGGAGAAAAATTTCCTGGCGCGGCACAGAGAGCCAACTTTCCTCGCGGTGGAAGAAGCAATTGACTCAATGTATTTGTTCCATCTCAGGTCAGCAGTCAGCGTGTGACCGAGCAGTCGCAGGGACTTGCTCTCAGGAAGTTGACTATCAGACATTATAATGGGGGGCAGGGAAGGGTGTCTATGGTGGTTAATGGAGAGTAATTTAGTCTTAGTGGCGTTAAAGTTGACCAGCCAATTCTTGCCCCAGTTAACAACCGATTGGAGGTCCATTTCGAGACGCACGGCCAGATTAGTTTTGTCGACGACACTAGATTTGTTTTGGAGGCAGGAGTAAATTGTGGTGTCGTCAGCATAGATGCCAACTTGGGAATCTATTGGGAAGGTCATTGATGAAAATAAGGAAAAGAGTGGGGTCAAGGATGGAACCTTGGGGAACACCTGCGTTCCTGGGATAGGAACTGGAGGAGAATCCGTTGAGAACGACCTTCATTCATCCGTGTATTGAATACTGTTGCCATACCCTACCTGAAATTGTATTTAAGGAAGACTAGCTGGTTTAAAATTTAATCAATCTGTTTTAAGAGAAATATTACTTAACTATAGTTCAAAATTAGACCACTCGTTACCCGTTGAGTCAACCTTGTTGCGTTTAACGTTTACATTTAGTTTCATGAAGAGTCTGTCAAATTAGAGATATTTTTAAAATAAATTTATTGGCAGTTAGTTTAGGAAACACATAATAAATTTTATTAAACTTTATATTTATTTACAAAACACTTTTATTTAAAATATTCTTTGCTCGTTTAAAGTATACTACACGTGACCCGTTGAGTTACTGAAGATTTAGATTATAAGACAATGAAGTTGCTTTTAATATTAAAAAAAACTGTTTGTTTAAAGAAAGTTGAAATAAAAAATATTTAAAATATCGTTTTTTTTAAAGAAAGCTGAAATAGAAATTAGCCCGCACGCAATCACGAGAAGGTCAAAAGTGTCGGTATACGCCCCCGCGTCGTAAATTTAAAGTTAAGTCCTAACTGATGCGCCGTCATTTATCATAGAAAGAGAATGACCAGCAGATAAGCATCAGATTGTTATCAATTTCAAGGCAGAAGTTGGTCAGACGGCAGAAGGGAGAGATAATTTTTAAAAAAAAGTGTTGGTGCCTACTGGCTGCGGTCGAAGATTGCTAATTTAAAGGAAGATCAAATTTTCAAATAATAAGCAAATATTTCAACCAAGACGGACTTAGACAAAGAATTCGCCCAGAGGACAAAATAAGGAATTCATTTTTGTTTTCCTTCTGAGAAGCATACTCATAAAGAAACTTAATCTGTCAACAGAACTGTTCTGTAAAAGAAAAACTATGAAAAACGTCCCCGTTTTATAAGTAGTTCTAAACAAACTAAGTCCCCTTCGCGTTCTGATATTTTTCGTCTTTCTATTCGGTGAGCGCACCTCTTATTTTTTTTGATAAAAGTATTCTATGCCTTCAGGAAAATTTGCATTACTTTTTAAAAGTTTGTTTTCACTTTTTGATGATTGTTTTGAAGACTTAGAAAATCATGCGTATATTTCTTGATATGTTATCCTGTTTTGTTTTATTTTAAAGGAATTCCTTGTGCAAGCCGATCTTGTAAAATATTTTATGTTTTATTCAGGTAACACCAAGGTTTGGCTAAAAACAATGAGCATACCATGATAAAAACGGCCTTAAACTTGATGAAAACAAAGTTTTATCATAGAAATGTTTATCTTATTATTAAGAAGAAATAACAAAGTATTTTTCATTATTTTTTAAATTTTTCCATCTATTTTAGAAAATTCTAACTTTGATAAAAAATCTGGTTTCTCTTTGCGTCAGCGGAAGTAATATAAAATAGCAACAAATTTTAGCACAATTTTTTTGCAATGACAGACACATTAATGTGGAAAAATTTGCAAAAATAAAAAATTGTCGGATTTTAAAACTTTCAGAAACTATTCACAAATGATTGAAGTTATTTTGAATTTATGTTTTTTATTTTTGAAATCATGTTAAAAATATGTATTTTTTTATATCTGTTACCTACCTTATCTAATTTTAAGAAAACTCTAAAAATTCAACGCTGAGCATTTTATTGATTATACCCGTTAAAAGCAGAATTCTTTGAAGAATTTAAATCATTCTTTTGTAAATAAAATCGTACCACACTTTACCAAACGTTAGCTCAGAGTTGTAACATATAAAACCCAATAAAACAAAGACATTTAATTTCAAAAGCTTTTAGTAGCTTTTATTAATAAGGACATTGTCTGAAAGCAAAATTTTTTTTCGATGAAAAATGAATTTTTATACCTATTGTTTTATTTTTTTAATATTTCTTAGGGTTTTATTTATTACAATTTTACATTAAAGCTTTTAATTATTTTAATATTAATTCTCAAAACTTAGCCTTTTAGGCAATGGTGATATTAAGTAGATCTATCTTTACAAATCATAAATTTTAAAGCTTATTACGAACTGCATTCCACTCGTATTTAAAATAAAATTTTATATTGTTTGTTTTTTTTTTTGTGTGTGTGTGTGTGTGTGTGTGTGTGTGTGTGTGTGTGTGTGTGTGTGTGTGTGTGTGTGTGCATAAAAACAGGTTTTATTTCAAATGTACAGATGACCGCAGGAAGCAAGAACACAATAAAAAGTCATGAATTGCTTCCCCTGAAGACCTCAGAAATTTGGTCATTTCATCGGGCAAAATGTTGAGAAATTCCTCTGGTTTTTGTTTTGTAATGTTTTATAGCGAGAATTATAAAATATTTTTTGTTTTGTTTCAAATAACTTACTTGAAAGTAAACAAAGTAATTAATTAAAATAAATTGTTTATTTTCAACACTATCATGTAACAATTAAGAGTAAAAAATATGAAAAACAATTAACACATTAAAAATATGTATAACATTTCAAATATGAGAAACGTACTTACAATTATTATGCTACAAAATCTATATTGTGTTATTTTTGTATTGTCTCAGTTATGACATTTGTTTCATAAATGAGATAATATAAAAATTAATAATAAGAATAGCTGGGATAAAATAGAAATTAATAAAAATAATTCTCTTAAATTTCATAAGAGATGTACATAAAAATTAGAGGGACTTATGAATTTTTTTCTCACTCTTAGCACTTTTGAAATTTTAATTTTTTTTATAGTAATTTTAATTTTTCCAGGAAGCATCTTCAACAAACGTAAGGTTAAAGTTAATACCTAAAAACTAAAGAAATAGTAAAATATTAGACTTCTAAAAGTATTTGTTACTTCTTAAAAATTACGAGATAAATAAGTTGTTTCACTTAAACATGAAAAAAAGATTAAACTAGAAAAAATAACTTCACTTTTATTCTTCCGTAACATAACTTGGCCTCACGTTAGCTATCAATACGTCGATAAAACAACCAATCATAGCTGCCAATAGTCACCTTTCTTAAGACATATTTGATCTTACTTTAAACTACATTTTTCTGTGAAGAAAGTAATATTCGTTTCCAAATGAATTAATTAAACTTTAAATTTTCTGATTTTCCTGAAAAAACTTTTGATAAAGGTATAATTGATTTTTACAAGATTTTAAAATGTTCATAATTTTGTTTACAAATTTCTCGAAATAGTCTACATTTTATTGAGGACAAAAAGCAAGTTTATTCCAATCAATATAAGTCAGATTATAAATGCAAAAAATATTTTCCTTAATGTGTATCAAAAAATGTGTTCCTATACTTTTTAATTAAACCTAAAAAGATATCTTCAAGAATTATTTTTTTTATATTTTAAAAATAATTTTTAATCGGTATCACGTACATTTTTCTGAAGTCGGGGTATTACCTAGTTTTATTTTTTTAATATCTTTTGTAATAAAAATTAGTTGTTTTAAATTCCACGTGGTTGTTTAGTATCGTATTTGTTTACGACTTTTCTTAATATTCGGGAAAGATAGTTGACGTTTTCTCTTCCTTCATTCCTTGTCAAAAAGTCGTTATCTTCTGTCTTCTTAATTCCTCTTCTTTTATTGTTCTCTATCCTTAATAGCAGCAGTTCTCATATTATCTAACTCTCAGTAACCCTAGTGATTTTATTGCTTTGCCTGGGTTGAAATGATTAAAAAAAAATTTGTAACTTACTGCACATGTGCAACAGAGCACAAGGTAATCTATACCAACCAGCTTCATTACCTCCGTTAGCATAACAACAGTCCCGTACTTTTTTATTAAAACTTTTATTAAATATATATATATATATATATATATATATATATATATATATATATATATATATATATATTAAAATTAACTGATTTAACATATGTTTTCAATACACAGTAATAACCATGTTTCAAAATGGAAGCTAAAAGCTTAATTTAATTACAAGATTAAATTTGAAGCTTTTAGCTTCCATTTTTGAAACATGGTTATTACTAATAATAAAAACATTTTAAATCAGTTAATTTATAATATTAATGCTCAGTAAATTTACATTGTGCACTATTTTGTAAAAATAAAATATCACGAACACCGGATTATATATCTTTATGTTCTTTCTTTATATATATATATATATATATATATATATATATATATATATATATATATATATAAATGGCTCAAACATTAATATTTATAATCGTAATCACTAGCCAATTCATCAGTCCTACAAATTCAAAAGAAAACAGAAAATATAACACCGAGTATAAAAAAAAAACAAAAATTCAGTAAGAGTGTCTGTGTGGGAGTGAGAGAAAAGGCTGAGAGGGAAATGAAGGAAAGCTCTAGAGAGAGGTGGAATGGAAGAAAGAGAAACAGGAATGGCCTGGGGATTAAAATTTTAAAGAGATTCGTTGACCTAAAACTAAAAACAAAAACAGACCCCGGAAAAGTGTGGATACATTGTTTCTCACTCCCACACATAAATTCTCACTGAAATTTTTTTTTTATACCCGGAGGTAGCTTTTCTGTTACCTTTTGAATTTGTAGGGCTGATCAATTGGACCATGATTACGATTCCAGTGTAATAAATTATTACCATGGAATATTAATGTTTCAGCCTCTTATATTATATTCTTGCTCTCTACTGTATATTGAGCTCTACCTGGATTTTATCGTCTTGTGTACATATATATATATATATATATATATATATATATATATATATATATATATATATATATATATGTTGACGACTAATATTATTTCTCTCTCTCTCTCCATGTATCTTACTTATTGTAAAACGCAGATTGTGTGTGTTTGTGTGCGTGTCTGTACGTTTATATATTGGATCGGATTTCCTACATTTTTTCAACCGATTTCAACAAAACTTCACAGGACTACGTAAAATTACCTTGCGGTGGTTCTGATAGCGCCCAAAATTGGAAAAACACAATCATTTTTGCACGAAATCTATTTGAAAACACGATTAAGGGGTGTCAAGAGAATGAAAGGGGGACAACTCATATCGAGTTATACTTATTATAAAACCCAGGTTGTTTGTGTGTGTGTGTGTGTGTTCGTTTATATATAGGATCGTATTTCCTACATTTTTCAACCGATTTCAACAAAACTCCACTTTTTTTTTGTTAGGTAGTGTTTCTTATTGTCTTGCACATTTTTCTTTATTTTTACATTCAGAATGTTTTTAAAATTCCATTTACAAGACAATTGTTTATAATAAAATTATATTCAATCGGTAGACTGATAACGATTGAAAACAATGTTTTTGTTTGAGTTTGGGTTTGACCAATTCGTAAAAAAAAAAAAAAAACTAATTAAGACATGCGTGTCCGTCAACCTTAAACAAAAATCTTTGTCAATTTTATTTTTCAGTCTTTCTGATGGTTGATACTTGATCTATCTCTTACAGTTACATCCCCGGGGAACGCCGGGGTCTACTATATATATATATATATATATATATATATATATATATATATATATATATATATATATATATATATATATATATAGGTAAAAGGAGAACCAATAGTGTATGATTCCACTGTACGTAACATTTAATTTAAAAGAAGGCTCAATATGTAGAGCTAAATATTATTTATTTATGATATTAAAACCTGTTAAAAATCACTACACAATTCCAATTATGTTTCCACAGCGTAAATATGTCTCTTCGGCCGATCTTAAACTACTGCCGAGTGAAAGATTAATTCAATTTCAAAAAGCAGAATACTTTTAAAAATAGACATATGATCTTTGTCGTGATTAACCAATCGAATGTAATTACACTAAATTCAAATTCACCGGAAAAAATATTTTAATATACGCCATGACATGAAGTTTTCTGCTTATAAAACCTAGACTTATGGGCAAAGATTCTTACATTATTTCGTTAGATGCATCGAAGTCTGACGCTCAAATTTCCCAAGAAGCTAAAACGAAAGAGATGAGGAGGTAACTTAACATAATGATAGCCAGTTACATTCCGTTTCTTACATAAAATTTTGTAAATGATGCCTTACTATTCTGTTTGTATGCTTCATTTTGATTTAATATTGCTTTGTATTAATGTTTGGTTAGTATCATGAACATCTTATATGGATGTACTGGTATTTGGTTGGCATTATTAACTGATATGTCCCGGAAAGGTATATATTTGAACGAAGTAGCTAAGTGGTTTTGGCTACTATAACCGAGTAGAATATTGTAGCAGTAATCGACTGGTACGCGTCGTAGTCGCAGGTAAGAAGTGTAGATCAATGGCCAAGTCCAATGGGCGTCGTTATAGACTTAACTCTCAGACTAAGGCTATTTTGACTCTCGTACCTACACGTCCGTCGGTATTTAAGTCAAACCGACTGCATGCGAATCGAAAACTAGTCCATCAGATATACAAAAAACAGAAATGGATTTAAGACAAAGATGTGTCTTCTCACCGGACTTGTTCAAACTATACAATGTGGCTATTGAAAGAGAATTAAAAGACCTACCAAGATTCATTATTAGCAAACACGAACTTAACAGCATAATATATGCAGATGTCACAGTATTGATGACAGGCATGGAATGAAAACTGCAAAAACTCCTCCAGAATATAGTGAAGGAAAGTGAGATGAAAGGATTATACATCAACTGCAAGAAGGCAAAAGGCATGATTGTTAACAAAAGGATGCGCGCAAAGTGCGAATTACAAATCGGAGATACCAAAATCAATCAAGTACAAAAATTTAAATATCTGGGAAGTGTTTTAACGAAGAAAGGAAAATACGACACTGACAAGAGAAGATGCATTCGGATGCATTCCAAAAGCTAAGCAGATTAAGAAATAGAAAATATTTATGTAATACTAGTCCTTTCGAATGCTGAACAATCTCCTCAATGATGAAGAGCCTTGAAGCAACAGAAATGTGGTTCTACAGAAGGATGTCGAGAATACCATGAACCGAACATTCAATCAAAACTTTGTAGAAAATGGAAACAAAAAGTAATAATACTTAATATCAGGAAGAAACACTTGGAATTTCTACAGCTCATCCTGAGGAAAGTGGGCTTGGAAAATGTGATACTCACAGGGATGATTGACGACAAGAGGTATAATGGAAAACAACATACTTAGTGAGCTTCAGTAAATGGATGACAGAAGAGGGCCGCCATTTTTAAACATTGGTCTTTTTTTCTTTCTTTCATCGCAAGCAAGACTATAAAGCAACTAAAAAGCAAGCGGCTACTGACTGTAAGAGAATATGAGAAACAGAAAACATTATTAATAATTTTTCGATGATAGTGTACTTGGTTAAATGTAATTTATTTCATACACATAATTCTGACCAGAGCTAACCCTACATCCACAAAGCATTTGAAAAACCCATGATTCAAAATACCACTACGCCACTTAACCAGAATGTTATCAGCTTCTGTTTTCCTGATTAACAACAGGTCTTTTTAAATCATTTCACCCCAAGCAAGAATATAAAGCCGCTAAAATGCAGGTGGTTACTGATTGTGAGAGAATATGAGAAACAATAAACATTATTAACGATTTTTCGATGATAGTGTACTTGGTTAAATGTACTTATACACATAACTCTGACTATAGCTAACACTGCTGCCACGAAGCATCTGAAAAAATACCATGATTCAAAATACCTCTACGCCACTCGACCTGAATATTATCAGCTTCCGTTTTCCAGGTAGACAATATAAGTTTTTACATTTCGGATACAAATTAAGATCGATAGGTTACACGATGACACCAGACAATAATTTTACTACTTTCTCATCACCTGACTCAACAAAAATCTAATTAATTTTAATTAGATTCATACTTAATTTCCGTTTTATGGAACAAAAAAAAAACAGGTTTAGATAAATAGATAATTCCAACGAATAATTCTTTATGGAACTTACGAATGAATTTGAAGTGGACCAACATGCGACAATGTACTGTCTAAGCAAAAGCAATTGACTGACGAGCATAAATCTCCCTAACTGTTATACCGGAACATACCTATTCTATTGTTAATAGACTATATTTAGTCGTCCCCCCACGAGGGCGTCATGTGGCACAAGGCCTTTTTAACGTGGGCATTTCCGAGCCATTAGGCTCGGCCAAAAATAGCTTGACTGAACCCGTATAAACGGGTTCAGGGCCGGTTTACCTCCCCGAAGGAGACTCCGCCCTTCGGCGTAGCCTCCTTCCGGGTTCCTCTCAAATCCGTAGACAGAGAGTTGAACCGAACCGTCGCTCAGAAAGTGAACGACAGACTATTGTTAATAGACTCTCCCAGATATAATAAGTAGTAGTAGTAGCAGTCGCCAGGGGGTTCAGAGTGAGTTGGTGTGTCAGTCGATGTCGAAGTATCAACCACCACAACTAGATTGTTGCGTCATTAACTCTTATTTCAAGTTCCTAACGTTTTGTACGTCGAACCGTTTTAGGACCGACTTAATGAAATACAAGCCTCCACTGTGAAAACTACTCTACAACACTAACCAAACTCAAAGAAAAAATTAAAGTCATACTTATGGTTTGTTCGTCAAGCTATTATTAATTCAATATCTTAAAACGCAAGGAAATTATTATTGCACATTTATACCGAGAGTATCTGCGATGTTGCCAAAAGATTTAGGTCGAAAATAATGTTCCCCGGCACGAGAAAGCAAGACTTCACACAAAGACTTCACACAGCTAAAATAACATAAGGAAAAACAAACACAATTGTTCCATTCTAAGCCTCCAAACATATTGACCTGATCTTCGATTATTGACTTTCAGATCAGTATTAAACAATCTGATGGGGACAACCTTATCTAAGTAAAACTAGATTCAATACTTAATACTTACGGTCATAACTATTTGAAACATTGGTTCCAGTACGATCCCCGAAGTAAAGCAACGTCGACACTGGTCATTATCTAGAGGGGTGAACGCTTGGGAATATCAGGTGCTGTAAGCTAGGATGTACAGGTAGTGTAATGGATAACGGCTCGAAATTGGATAGCGATATTTATTTGTAGTTATTTAGAAAATGTGACACAAGGCCAAAATGGGGAATGGTGAAAAGGACTGTCTTGTTCTGTCTTTAAACTTAGCTAGCCAAAAAACACTGACCCGAAAATACCTCAATATTTCTAACACCAAAACAACGTGTTCTTACTTACATTTCTACATCCACTCTGATAAGTCATTGTCTCTATGAAAGCCCTAACTAGTCCCTAGATGTACAGTTCATTGTCTGTGAGAGGAGGGAATAAAACAACATCTAACTCCAATGAGTGTTTACAATATGAAAACGAAACTATTTACAAGAAACCAAATAAAATAATGTTAGTAAAAAACCAAAAAAAAAAAACACAATCCTTAAATGTGGCAGAAACATAAGTTCATTGGACAAAATCAATGCTGGACTTTAATAATATAAAACATTAATTCATCTCATGCACTGTTGTGGAGTATTTTCACAGTGGAGGCTTGTATTTCTAATAAGTCGTACAAAACGTTAGGAACTTGGGAAATAATAGTCAATGACGCAGCAAATCTTGTTGTGATGGTTGGTACTTCAGATGTCCGAATCTCGACTGACGTTCTCAACACCGTTCGGTATTTATCATTTCACCCACGAGAAACGAATATGGCACAAGGCCGGTTTTATTGTGGGTTTCTCCGAGCCCGTAGGCTCGGCCAAAAAAATATCCTTTTGAAGCCGATTAGTCGGGTTCAGGCCCTGTCTACCTCCCCGGACGAAACCTTGCCCTTCGGCAAAGCCTCGTCCGGGTTCCTCTCTGCTAATGCAGAGAGTTCGACAGAAGGTGTGCGCAGTCAGAGACTTCTCAACACCGTTCGGTATTTATCATTTCACCCACGAGAAACGAATATGGCACAAGGCCGGTTTTATTGTGGGTTTCTCCGATCCTGTAGGCTCGGCCAAAAAAAATAGCCTTTTGAAGCCGATTAGACGGGTTCAGTCCTATCTACCTCCCCGGACGAAACCTTGCCTATCGGCAAAGCCTCGTCCGGGTTCCTCTCTGCTAATGCAGAGAGTTCGACAGAAGGTGTGAGCAGTCAGAGACTTCTCAACACCGTTCGGTATTATCATTTCACCCACGAGAAACGAATATGGCAAAAGGCCGGTTTTATTGTGGGTTTCTCCGAGCCCGTAGGCTCGGCCAAAAATAGCCTTTTGAAGCCGATTAGTCGGGTTCAGGCCCTATCTACCTCCCCTGGACGAAACCTTGCCTTTCGGCAAAGCCTCGCCAGGTTCCTCTCTGCTAATGCAGAGAGTTCGACAGAAGGTGTGCGCAGTCAGAGACTTCTCAACACCGTTCGGTATTTATCATTTCCCCGGGAAACGAATATAGCACAAGGCCGGTTTTATTGTGGGTTTCTCCGATCCCGTAGGCTCGGCCAAAAAAATAGCCTTTTGAAGCCGATTAGACGGGTTCAGTCCCTGTCTACCTCCCCGGACGAAACCTTGCCTATCGGCAAAGCCTCGTCCGGGTTCCTCTCTGCTAACGCAGAGAGTTCGACAGAAGGTGTGCGCAGTCAGAGACTTCTCAACACCGTTCGGTATTTATCATTTCACCCACGGGAAACGAATATGGCACAAGGCCGGTTTTATTGTGGGTTTCTCCGATCCCGTAGGCTCGGCCAAAAAAATAGCCTTTTGAAGCCGATTAGACGGGTTCAGTCCCTGTCTACCTCCCCGGACGAAACCTTGCCTATCGGCAAAGCCTCGTCCGGGTTCCTCTCTGCTAATGCAGAGAGTTCGACAGAAGGTGTGAGCAGTCAGAGACTTCTCAACACCGTTCGGTATTTATCATTTCACCCACGAGAAACGAATATGGCACAAGGCCGGTTTTATTGTGGGTTTCTCCGAGCCCCGTAGGCTCGGCCAAAAAAACAGCCTTTGAAGCCGATTAGTCGGGTTCAGGCCCTGTCTACCTCCCCTGACGAAACCTTGCCCTTCGGCAAAGCCTCGTCCGGGTTCCTCTCTGCTAATGCAGAGTTCGACAGAAGGTGTGCGCAGTCAGAGACTTCTGAACACCGTTCGGTATTTACATTTCCCCACGGAAACGAATATGGCACAAGGCCGGTTTTATTTACTCCGATCCATAGGCTCGGCCAAAAAATAGCCTTTTGAAGCCGATTAGACGGGTTCAGTCCTGTCTACCTCCCCCCGGACGAAACCTTGCCTATCGGCAAAGCCTCGTCCGGGTTCCTCTCTGCTAACGCAGAGAGTTCGACAGAAGGTGTGCGCAGTCAGATTCTCAACACCGTTCGGTATTTATCTTTCACCCACGGAAACGAATATGGCACAAGGCCGGTTTTATTGTGGGTTTCTCCGATCCGCAGGGCTCGGCCAAAAAAATATCCTTTTTTGAAGCCGATTAGACGGGTTCAATCCCTGTCTACCTCCCCGGACGAAACCTTGCCCTTCGGCAAAGCCTCGTCCGGGTTCCTCTCTGCTAACGCAGAGAGTTCGACAGAAGGTGTGCGCAGTCAGAGACTTCTCAACACCGTTCGGTATTTATCATTTCACCCACGAGAAACGAATATGGCACAAGGCCGGTTTTATTGTGGGTTTCTCCGAGCCCGTAGGCTCGGCCAAAAAAATATCCTTTTGAAGCCGATTAGTCGGGTTCAGTCCCTGTCTCCCCGGACGAAACCTTGCCCTTCGGCAAAGCCTCGTCCAGTTCCTCTCTGCTAATGCAGAGAGTTCGACAGAAAGGTGTGCGCAGTCAGAGACTTCTCAACACCGTTCGGTATTTATCATTTCACCCACGAGAAACGAATATGGCACAAGGCCGGTTTTGTGTCGGTTTCTCCGAGCCCGTAGGCTCGGCCAAAAAATATCCTTTTGAAGCCGATTAGTCGGGTTCAGGCCCCTGTCTACCTCCCGGACGAAACCTTGCCCTTCGGCAAAGCCTCGTCCGGGTTCCTCCTCTTCAATGCAGAGAGTTCGACAGAAGGTGTGCGCAGTCAGAGACTTCTCAACACCGTTCGGTATTTATCATTTCCCCCACGAGAAACGAATATGGCACAAGGCCGGTTTTATTGTGGGTTTCTCCCCGTAGGCTCGGCCAAAAAATAGCCTTTGAAGCCGATTAGACGGGTTCAGTCCCTCAGCCCTCCCCCGACGAAACCTTGCCCATCGGCAAAGCCTCGTCCTTTCTCTCTGCTAATGCAGAGAGTTCGACAGAAGGTGTGCGCAGTCAGAGACTTCTCAACACCGTTCGGTATTTATCATTTCACCCACGAGAAACGAATATGGCACAAGGCCGGTTTTATTGTGGGTTTCTCCGAGCCCGTAGGCTCGGCCAAAAAAATAGCCTTTTGAAGCCGATTAGTCGGGTTCAGGCCCTGTCTACCTCCCCGGACGAAACCTTGCCCTTCGGCAAAGCCTCGTCCGGGTTCCTCTCTGCTAACGCAGAGAGTTCGACAGAAGGTGTGCGCAGTCAGAGACTTCTCAACACCGTTCGGTATTTATCATTTCACCCACGGAAACGAATATGGCACAAGGCCGGTTTTATTGTGGGTTTCTCCGATCCCGTAGGCTCGGCCAAAAAATAGCCTTTTGAAGCCGATTAGACGGGTTCAGTCCTGTCTACCTCCCGGACGAAACCTTGCCTTCGGCAAAGCCTCGTCCGGGTTCCTCTCTAACGCAGAGTTCGACAGAAGGTGCGCAGTCAGAGACTTCTCAACACCGTTCGGTATTTATCATTTCACCCACGGAAACGAATATGGCACAAGGCCGGTTTTATTGTGGGTTTCTCCGATCCCGTAGGCTCGGCCAAAAATAGCCTTTTGAAGCCGATTAGACGGGTTCAGTCCCCCTGCCTCCCGGACGAAACCTTGCCTATCGGCAAAGCCTCGTCAGGTTCCTCTCTGCTAATGCAGAGAGTTCGACAGAAGGTGTGAGCAGTCAGAGACTTCTCAACACCGTTCGGTATTTATCATTTCACCCACGAGAAATATGGCACAAGGCGAATTTTATTGCACAAGGCCGGTTTTTGATTAGACGGGTTTCTCCCTTGTTCACCTCCCCGACGAAATTTTGCCCTTCGTAGGCTCGGCCCTCTGCTAAAATAGTCAGAGACTTTTTCGGTATTTATCATTTCCGATTAGCACGGGTTTTAGGGGTTTCTCCGATCCCTAGGCTCGGCCAAAAAAATAGCCTTTTGAAGCGAAAATGGGTTCAGCCCTATCCCCGGACGAAACCTCCCTTCGGCAAAGCCTCGTCCGGGTTCCTCTCTGCTAATGCAGAGAGTTCGACAGAAGGTGTGCGCAGTCAGAGACTTCTCAACACCGTTCGGTATTTATCATTTCACCCACGAGAAACGAATATGGCACAAGGCCGGTTTTATTGTGGGTTTCTCCGATCCCGTAGGCTCGGCCAAAAAATAGCCTTTTGAAGCCGATTAGACGGGTTCAGTCCCCTGTCTACCTCCCCGGACGAAACCTTGCCCTTCGGCAAAGCCTCGTCTGGGTTCCTCTCTGCTACGCAGAGAGTTCGACAGAAGGTGTGCGCAGTCAGAGACTTCTCAACACCGTTCGGTATTTATCATTTCACCCACGAGAAACGAATATGGCACAAGGCCGGTTTTATTGTGGGTTTCCGATCCCGTAGGCTCGGCCAAAAAATAGCCTTTTGAAGCCGATTAGACGGGTTCAGTCCCCGTCTACCTCCCGGACGAAACCTTGCCCTCTCGGCAAAGCCTCGTCAGGTTCCTCTCTGCCAATGCAGAGAGTTCGACAGAAGGTGCGCAGTCAGAGACTTCTCAACACCGTTCGGTATTTATCATTTCACCCACGAGAAACGAATATGGCACAAGGCCGGTTTTATTGTGGGTTTCTCCGATCCCGTAGGCTCGGCCAAAAAATAGCCTTTTGAAGCCGATTAGACGGGTTCAGTCCCTGTCTACCTCCCCGGACGAAACCTTGCCCTTCGGCAAAGCCTCGTCAGGTTCCTCTGCTAATGCAGAGAGTTCGACAGAAGGTGTGCGCAGTCAGAGACTTCAACACCGTTCGGTATTTATCATTTCACCCACGAGAAACGAATATGGCACAAGGCCGGTTTTATTGTGGGTTTCTCCGATCCCGTAGGCTCGGCCAAAAAATAGCCTTTTTGAAGCCGATTAGACGGGTTCAGTCCCTGTCTACCTCCCGGACGAAACCTTGCCCTTCGGCAAAGCCTCGTCCGGGTTCCTCTCTGCTAATGCAGAGTTCGACAGAAGGTGTGCGCAGTCAGAGACTTCTCAACACCGTTCGGTATTTATCATTTCACCCACGAGAAACGAATATGGCACAAGGCCGGTTTTATTGTGGGTTTCTCCGATCCCGTAGGCTCGGCCAAAAAAATAGCCTTTTGAAGCCGATTAGACGGGTTCAGTCCCTGTCTACCTCCCCGGACGAAACCTTGCCTATCGGCAAAGCCTCGTCCGGGTTCCTCTCTGCTAATGCAGAGAGTTCGACAGAAGGTGTGAGCAGTCAGAGACTTCTCAACACCGTTCGGTATTTATCATTTCACCCACGAGAAACGAATATGGCACAAGGCCGGTTTTATTGTGGGTTTCTCCGAGCCCGTAGGCTCGGCCAAAAAAATAGCCTTTTGAAGCCGATTAGTCGGGTTCAGTCCCTGTCTACCCCCGGACGAAACCTTGCCCTTCGGCAAAGCCTCGTCTGGGTTCCTCTCTGCTAATGCAGAGTTTCGACAGAAGGTGTGCGCAGTCAGAGACTTCTCAACACCGTTCGGTATTTATCATTTCACCCACGAGAAAACGAATATGGCACAAGGCCGGTTTTTTGTGGGTTTCTCCGATCCCGTAGGCTCGGCCAAAAAATAGCCTTTTGAAGCCGATTAGACGGGTTCAGTCCCTGTCTACCTCCCCGGACGAAACCTTGCCCTTCGGCAAAGCCTCGTCTGGGTTCCTCTCTGCTAATGCAGAGAGTTCGACAGAAGGTGTGCGCAGTCAGAGACTTCAACACCGTTCGGTATTTATCATTTCACCCACGAGAAACGAATATGGCACAAGGCCGGTTTTATTGTGGGTTTCTCCGATCCCGTAGGCTCGGCCAAAAAATAGCCTTTTGAAGCCGATTAGACGGGTTCAGTCCTGTCTACCTCCCCGGACGAAACCTTGCCCTTCGGCAAAGCCTCGTCCGGGTTCCTCTCTGCAATGCAGAGAGTTCGACAGAAGGTGTGCGCAGTCAGAGACTTCTCAACACCGTTCGGTATTTATCATTTCACCCACGAGAAACGAATATGGCACAAGGCCGGTTTTATTGTGGGTTTCTCCGATCCCGTAGGCTCGGCCAAAAAAAAATAGCCTTTTTTGAAGCCGATTAGACGGGTTCAGTCCCCGTCTACCTCCCCGGACGAAACCTTGCCCTTCGGCAAAGCCTCGTCTGGGTTCCTCTGCCAATGCAGAGTTCGACAGAAGGTGCGCAGTCAGAGACTTCTCAACACCGTTCGGTATTTATCATTTCACCCACGAGAAACGAATATGGCACAAGGCCGGTTTTATTGTGGGTTTCTCCGATCCTGTAGGCTCGGCCAAAAAAAATAGCCTTTTGAAGCCGATTAGACGGGTTCAGTCCCTGTCTACCTCCCCGGACGAAACCTTGCCCGCCCTTCGGCAAAGCCTCGTCTGGGTTCCTCTCTGCTAATGCAGAGAGTTCGACAGAAGGTGTGCGCAGTCAGAGACTTCAACACCGTTCGGTATTTATCATTTCACCCACGAGAAACGAATATGGCACAAGGCCGGTTTTATTGTGGGTTTCTCTCCGATCCCGTAGGCTCGGCCAAAAAAAAACTCCAGCCGATTTTTGTCCCTCTACCTCCCGGACGAAACCGATTAGACGGGTTCAGTCCCTCGTTCTACCTCCCGGACGAAACCTTTTATTAGCCCTTCGGCAAAAAAAATTTTGAAGCCTTTTCAGTCCGATTATTTTACACGTTCGTCACGAAACGGGCCTCGTTCCTCTCTGCTAATGCAGAGAGTTCGACAGAAGGTGTGCGCAGTCAGACTTCTCAACACCGTTCGGTATTTATCATTTCACCCACGAGAAACGAATATGGCACAAGGCCGGTTTTATTGTGGGTTTCTCCGATCCCGTAGGCTCGGCCAAAAAATAGCCTTTTGAAGCCGATTAGACGGGTTCAGTCCCTGTCTACCTCCCCGGACGAAACCTTGCCCTTCGGCAAAGCCTCGTCCGGGTTCCTCTGCTAATGCAGAGAGTTCGACAGAAGGTGTGCGCAGTCAGAGACTTCTCAACACCGTTCGGTATTTATCATTTCACCCACGAGAAACGAATATGGCACAAGGCCGGTTTTATTGTGGGTTTCTCCGATCCCGTAGGCTCGGCCAAAAAATAGCCTTTTTGAAGCCGATTAGACGGGTTCAGTCCCAGTCTACCTCCCCGGACGAAACCTTGCCTATCGGCAAAGCCTCGTCAGGGTTCCTCTCTGCTAATGCAGAGAGTTCGACAGAAGGTGTGCGCAGTCAGAGACTTCTCAACACCGTTCGGTATTTATCATTTCACCCACGAGAAACGAATATGGCACAAGGCCGGTTTTATTGTGGGTTTCTCCGATCCTGTAGGCTCGGCCAAAAAATAGCCTTTGAAGCCGATTAGACGGGTTCAGTCCCCGTCTACCTCCCCCCGGACGAAACCTTGCCCTTCGGCAAAAAAATAGCCTCGTCCGGGTTCCTCTCTGCTAATGCAGAGTTCGACAGAAGGTGTGCGCAGTCAGAGACTTCTCAACACCGTTCGGTATTTATCATTTCACCCACGAGAAACGAATATGGCACAAGGCCGGTTTTATTGTGGGTTTCTCCGATCCCGTAGGCTCGGCCAAAAAATAGCCTTTTGAAGCCGATTAGACGGGTTCAGTCCCTGTCTACCTCCCCGACGAAACCTTGCCCTTCGGCAAAGCCTCGTCCGGGTTCCTCTCTATAATGCAGAGAGTTCGACAGAAGGTGTGCGCAGTCAGAGACTTCTCAACACCGTTCGGTATTTATCATTTCACCCACGAGAAACGAATATGGCACAAGGCCGGTTTTATTGTGGGTTTCTCCGATCCCGTAGGCTCGGCCAAAAAATAGCCTTTGAAGCCGATTAGACGGGTTCAGTCCCTGTCTACCTCCCCGGACGAAACCTTGCCCTTCGGCAAAGCCTCGTCCGGGTTCCTCTCTGCTAATGCAGAGAGTTCGACAGAAGGTGTGCGCAGTCAGAGACTTCTCAACACCGTTCGGTATTTATCATTTCACCCACGAGAAACGAATATGGCACAAGGCCGGTTTTATTGTGGGTTTCTCCGATCCCGTAGGCTCGGCCAAAAAAATAGCCTTTTGAAGCCGATTAGACGGGTTCAGTCCCTGTCTACCTCCCCGGACGAAACCTTGCCCTTCGGCAAAGCCTCGTCCGGGTTCCTCTCTGCTAATGCAGAGAGTTCGACAGAAGGTGTGCGCAGTCAGAGACTTCTCAACACCGTTCGGTATTTATCATTTCACCCACGAGAAACGAATATGGCACAAGGCCGGTTTTATTGTGGGTTTCTCCCGATCCCGTAGGCTCGGCCAAAAAAAATAGCCTTTTGAAGCCGATTAGACGGGTTCAGTCCCTGTCTACCTCCCCGGACGAAACCTTGCCCTTCGGCAAAGCCTCGTCGTCGGGTTCCTCTCTGCTAATGCAGAGAGTTCGACAGAAGGGTGTGCGCAGTCAGAGACTTCTCAACACCGTTCGGTATTTATCATTTCACCCACGAGAAACGAATATGGCACAAGGCCGGTTTTATTGTGGGTTTCTCCGATCCCGTAGGCTCGGCCAAAAAATAGCCTTTTGAAGCCGATTAGACGGGTTCAGTCCCTGTCTACCTCCCCGGACGAAACCTTGCCCTTCGGCAAAGCCTCGTCCGGGTTCCTCTCTGCTAATGCAGAGAGTTCGACAGAAGGTGTGCGCAGTCAGAGACTTCTCAACACCGTTCGGTATTTATCATTTCACCCACGAGAAACGAATATGGCACAAGGCCGGTTTTATTGTGGGTTTCTCCGATCCCGTAGGCTCGGCCAAAAAAATAGCCTTTTGAAGCCGATTAGACGGGTTCAGTCCCTGTCTACCTCCCCGGACGAAACCTTGCCCTTCGGCAAAGCCTCGTCAGGGTTCCTCTCTGCTAATGCAGAGAGTTCGACAGAAGGTGTGCGCAGTCAGAGACTTCTCAACACCGTTCGGTATTTATCATTTCACCCACGAGAAACGAATATGGCACAAGGCCGGTTTTATTGTGGGTTTCTCTCCGATCCCGTAGGCTCGGCCAAAAAAAATAGCCTTTTGAAGCCGATTAGACGGGTTCAGTCCCTGTCTACCTCCCCGGACGAAACCTTGCCCTTCGGCAAAGCCTCGTCCGGGTTCCTCTCTGCTAATGCAGAGAGTTCGACAGAAGGTGTGCGCAGTCAGAGACTTCTCAACACCGTTCGGTATTTATCATTTCACCCACGAGAAACGAATATGGCACAAGGCCGGTTTTATTGTGGGTTTCTCCGATCCGTAGGCTCGGCCAAAAAATAGCCTTTGAAGCCGATTAGACGGGTTCAGTCCCTGTCTACCTCCCCGGACGAAACCTTGCCCTTCGGCAAAGCCTCGTCCGGGTTCCTCTCTGCTAATGCAGAGAGTTCGACAGAAGGTGTGCGCAGTCAGAGACTTCTCAACACCGTTCGGTATTTATCATTTCACCCACGAGAAACGAATATGGCACAAGGCCGGTTTTATTGTGGGTTTCTCCGATCCCGTAGGCTCGGCCAAAAAAATAGCCTTTTGAAGCCGATTAGACGGGTTCAGTCCCTGTCTACCTCCCCGGACGAAACCTTGCCCTTCGGCAAAGCCTCGTCCGGGTTCCTCTCTGCTAATGCAGAGAGTTCGACAGAAGGTGTGCGCAGTCAGAGACTTCTCAACACCGTTCGGTATTTATCATTTCACCCACGGGAAACGAATATGGCACAAGGCCGGTTTTATTGTGGGTTTCTCCGAGCCCGTAGGCTCGGCCAAAAAAATAGCCTTTTGAAGCCGATTAGACGGGTTCAGGCCCTGTCTACCTCCCCGGACGAAACCTTGCCCTTCGGCAAAGCCTCGTCTGGGTTCCTCTACTAATGCAGAGAGTTCGACAGAAGGTGTGCAGTCAGAGACTTCTCAACACCGTTCGGTATTTATCATTTCACCCACGAGAAACGAATATGGCACAAGGCCGGTTTTATTGTGGGTTTCTCCGATCCGCAGGCTCGGCCAAAAAATAGCCTTTTGAAGCCGATTAGACGGGTTCAGTCCTATCTACCTCCCCGGACGAAACCTTGCCCTTCGGCAAAGCCTCGTCTGGGTTCCTCTCTGCTAATGCAGAGAGTTCGACAGAAGGTGTGCGCAGTCAGAGACTTCTCAACACCGTTCGGTATTTATCATTTCACCCACGAGAAACGAATATGGCACAAGGCCGGTTTTATTGTGGGTTTCTCCGATCCTGTAGGCTCGGCCAAAAAAAATAGCCTTTTGAAGCCGATTAGACGGGTTCAGTCCTGTCTACCTCCCGGACGAAACCTTGCCCTTCGGCAAAGCCTCGTCCGGGTTCCTCTCTGCTAATGCAGAGAGTTCGACAGAAGGTGTGCGCAGTCAGAGACTTCTCAACACCGTTCGGTATTTATCATTTCACCCACGAGAAACGAATATGGCACAAGGCCGGTTTTATTGTGGGTTTCTCCGATCCCGTAGGCTCGGCCAAAAAATAGCCTTTGAAGCCGATTAGACGGGTTCAGTCCCCTGTCTACCTCCCCGACGAAACCTTGCCCTTCGGCAAAGCCTCGTCCGGGTTCCTCTCTGCTAATGCAGAGTTCGACAGAAGGTGTGCGCAGTCAGAGACTTCTCAACACCGTTCGGTATTTATCATTTCACCCACGAGAAACGAATATGGCACAAGGCCGGTTTTATTGTGGGTTTCTCCGATCCCGTAGGCTCGGCCAAAAAAAATACCTTTTTGAAGCCGATTAGACGGGTTCAGTCCCTATCTACCTCCCCGGACGAAACCTTGCCCTTCGGCAAAGCCTCGTCCGGGTTCCTCTCTGCTAATGCAGAGAGTTCGACAGAAGGTGTGCGCAGTCAGAGACTTCTCAACACCGTTCGGTATTTATCATTTCACCCACGAGAAACGAATATGGCACAAGGCCGGTTTTATTGTGGGTTTCTCCGATCCCGTAGGCTCGGCCAAAAAAATAGCCTTTTGAAGCCGATTAGACGGGTTCAGTCCCTGTCTACCTCCCGGACGAAACCTTGCCCTTCGGCAAAGCCTCGTCTGGGTTCCTCTCTGCTAATGCAGAGAGTTCGACAGAAGGTGTGCGCAGTCAGAGACTTCTCAACACCGTTCGGTATTTATCATTTCACCCACGAGAAACGAATATGGCACAAGGCCGGTTTTATTGTGGGTTTCTCCGATCCCGTAGGCTCGGCCAAAAAATAGCCTTTTGAAGCCGATTAGACGGGTTCAGTCCCTGTCTACCTCCCCGGACGAAACCTTGCCTTCGGCAAAGCCTCGTCCGGGTTCCTCTCTGCTAATGCAGAGTTCGACAGAAGGTGTGCGCAGTCAGAGACTTCTCAACACCGTTCGGTATTTATCATTTCACCCACGAGAAACGAATATGGCACAAGGCCGGTTTTATTGTGGGTTTCTCCGATCCCGTAGGCTCGGCCAAAAAAATATAGCCTTTTGAAGCCGATTAGACGGGTTCAGTCCCCAGTCTACCTCCCCGGACGAAACCTTGCCCTTCGGCAAAGCCTCGTCCGGGTTCCTCTCTGCTAATGCAGAGAGTTCGACAGAAGGTGTGCGCAGTCAGAGACTTCAACACCGTTCGGTATTTATCATTTCACCCACGAGAAACGAATATGGCACAAGGCCGGTTTTATTGTGGGTTTCTCCGATCCCGTAGGCTCGGCCAAAAAATAGCCTTTTGAAGCCGATTAGACGGGTTCAGTCCTGTCTACCTCCCCGGACGAAACCTTGCCTATCGGCAAAGCCTCGTCCGGGTTCCTCTCTGCTAATGCAGAGAGTTCGACAGAAGGCGTGCGCAGTCAGAGACTTCTCAACACCGTTCGGTATTTATCATTTCACCCACGAGAAACGAATATGGCACAAGGCCGGTTTTATTGTGGGTTTCTCCGATCCCGTAGGCTCGGCCAAAAAAATAGCCTTTTGAAGCCGATTAGACGGGTTCAGTCCCCTGTCTACCTCCCCCGGACGAAACCTGCCCCCTTCGGCAAAGCCTCGTCCGGGTTCCTCTGCTAATGCAGAGAGTTCGACAGAAGGTGTGCGCAGTCAGAGACTTCTCAACACCGTTCGGTATTTATCATTTCACCCACGAGAAACGAATATGGCACAAGGCCGGTTTTATTGGGGTTTCTCCGATCCCGTAGGCTCGGCCCAAAAATAGCCTTTTTTTGAAGCCGATTAGACGGGTTCAGGCCCTGTCTACCTCCCGGACGAAACCTTGCCTATCGGCAAAGCCTCGTCCGGGTTCCTCTCTGCTAATGCAGAAAGTTCGACAGAAGGTGTGCGCAGTCAGAGACTTCTCAACACCGTTCGGTATTTATCATTTCACCCACGAGAAACGAATATGGCACAAGGCCGGTTTTTATTGTGGGTTTCTCCGATCCCGTAGGCTCGGCCAAAAAATAGCCTTTTGAAGCCGATTAGACGGGTTCAGTCCCTGTCTACCTCCCCCCGGACGAAACCTTGCCCTTCGGCAAAGCCTCGTCCAGGTTCCTCTCTGCTAATGCAGAGAGTTCGACAGAAGGTGTGCGCAGTCAGAGACTTCTCAACACCGTTCGGTATTTATCATTTCACCCACGAGAAACGAATATGGCACAAGGCCGGTTTTATTGTGGGTTTCTCCGATCCCGTAGGCTCGGCCAAAAAAATAGCCTTTTGAAGCCGATTAGACGGGTTCAGTCCCTGTCTACCTCCCCGGACGAAACCTTGCCCTTCGGCAAAGCTCGTCCGGGTTCCTCTCTGCTAATGCAGAGAGTTCGACAGAAGGTGTGCGCAGTCAGAGACTTCTCAACACCGTTCGGTATTTATCATTTCACCCACGAGAAACGAATATGGCACAAGGCCGGTTTTATTGTGGGTTTCTCCGATCCCAGGCTCGGCCAAAAAATAGCCTTTTTGAAGCCGATTAGACGGGTTCAGGCCCTCTCTACCTCCCCGGACGAAACCTTGCCCTTCGGCAAAGCCTCGTCCGGGTTCCTCTCTGCTAATGCAGAGAGTTCGACAGAAGGTGTGCGCAGTCAGAGACTTCTCAACACCGTTCGGTATTTATCATTTCACCCACGAGAAACGTATATGGCACAAGGCCGGTTTTATTGTGGGTTTCTCCGAGCCCGTAGGCTCGGCCAAAAAATTAGCCTTTGAAGCCGATTAGACGGGTTCAGGCCCTGTTCTTCTCCCCGGACGAAACCTTGCCCTTCGGCAAAACCTCGCCCGGGTTCCTCTCTGCTAATGCAGAGAGTTCGACAGAAGGTGTGCGCAGTCAGAGACTTCTCAACACCGTTCGGTATTTATCATTTCACCCACGAGAAACGAATATGGCACAAGGCCGGTTTTATTGTGGGTTTCTCCGATCCCGTAGGCTCGGCCAAAAAATAGCCTTTGAAGCCGATTAGATTGGTTCAGTCCCTGTCTACCTCCCCTGACGAAACCTTGCCTATCGGCAAAGCCTCGTCCGGGTTCCTCTCTGCTAATGCAGAGTTCGACAGAAGGTGTGCGCAGTCAGAGACTTCTCAACACCGTTCGGTATTTATCATTTCACCCACGAGAAACGAATATGGCACAAGGCCGGTTTTATTGTGGGTTTCTCCGATCCCGTAGGCTCGGCCAAAAAAATAGCCTTTTGAAGCCGATTAGACGGGTTCAGTCCCTGTCTACCTCCCCGGACGAAACCTTGCCTATCGGCAAAGCCTCGTCCGGGTTCCTCTCTGCTAATGCAGAAAATTCGACAGAAGGTGTGAGCAGTCAGAGACTTCTCAACACCGTTCGGTATTTATCATTTCACCCACGAGAAACGAATATGGCACAAGGCCGGTTTTATTGTGGGTTTCTCCGAGCCCGTAGGCTCGGCCAAAAAATAAGCCTTTTGAAGCCGATTAACGGGTTCAGGCCCCTGTCTACCTCCCCGGACGAAACCTTGCCCTTCGGCAAAGCCTCGTCCGGGTTCCTCTCTCTAATGCAGAGAGTTCGACAGAAGGTGCGCAGTCAGAGACTTCTCAACACCGTTCGGTATTTATCATTTCACCCACGAGAAACGAATATGGCACAAGGCCGGTTTTATTGTGGGTTTCTCCGATCCCGTAGGCTCGGCCAAAAAATAGCCTTTTGAAGCCGATTAGACGGGTTCAGGCCCCGTCTACCTCCCGGACGAAACCTTTGCCTTCGGCAAAGCCTCGTCCGGGTTCCTCTGCTAATGCAGAGAGTTCGACAGAAGGTGTGCGCAGTCAGAGACTTCTCAACACCGTTCGGTATTTATCATTTCACCCACGAGAAACGAATATGGCACAAGGCCGGTTTTTATTGTGGGTTTCTCCGATCCGTAGGCTCGGCCAAAAAATAGCCTTTGAAGCCGATTAGACGGGTTCAGGCCCTAACCTCCCCTGACGAAACCTTGCCCTTCGGCAAAGTCTCGTCCGGGTTCCTCTCTGCTAATGCAGAGAGTTCGACAGAAGGTGTGCGCAGTCAGAGACTTCTCAACACCGTTCGGTATTTATCATTTCACCCACGAGAAACGAATATGGCACAAGGCCGGTTTTATTGTGGGTTTCTCCGATCCCGTAGGCTCGGCCAAAAAAATAGCCTTTGAAGCCGATTAGACGGGTTCAGGCCCTGTCTACCTCCCGGACGAAACCTTGCCCTTCGGCAAAGCCTCGTCCGGGTTCCTCTCTGCTAATGCAGAGTTCGACAGAAGGTGTGCGCAGTCAGAGACTTCTCAACACCGTTCGGTATTTATCATTTCACCCACGAGAAACGAATATGGCACAAGGCCGGTTTTATTGTGGGTTTCTCCGAGCCCGTAGGCTCGGCCAATAAAATAGCCTTTTGAAGCCGATTAGTCGGGTTCAGGCCCTGTCTACCTCCCCGGACGAAACCTTAGGCAAAGCCTCGTCTGGTTCCTCTCTGCTAATGCAGAGAGTTCGACAGAAGGTGTGCGCAGTCAGAGACTTCAACACCGTTCGGTATTTATCATTTCACCCACGAGAAACGAATATGGCACAAGGCCGGTTTTATTGTGGGTTTCTCCGAAAATAGGCTCGGCCAAAAATAGCCTTTTTGAAGCCGATTAGACGGGTTCAGTCCTGTCTACCTCCCGACGAAACCTCCTGGCAAAGCCTCGTCCGGGTTCCTCTCTGCTAATGCAGAGTTCGACAGAAGGTGTGCGCAGTCAGAGACTTCTCAACACCGTTCGGTATTTATCATTTCACCCACGAGAAACGAATATGGCACAAGGCCGGTTTTATTGTGGGTTTCTCCGATCCGTAGGCTCGGCCAAAAAATAGCCTTTTGAAGCCGATTAGACGGGTTCAGTCCTCGTCTACCTCCCCTGGACGAAACCTTGCCTATCGGCAAAGCCTCGTCAGGTTCCTCTCTGCTAATGCAGAGAATTCGACAGAAGGTGTGCGCAGTCAGAGACTTCTCAACACCGTTCGGTATTTATCATTTCACCCACGAGAAACGAATATGGCACAAGGCCGGTTTTATTGTGGGTTTCTCCGATCCGAGGCTCGGCCAAAAAAAATAGCCTTTTGAAGCCGATTAGACGGGTTCAGTCCTGTCCCCCGGACGGAACCTTTGCCTATCGGCAAAGCCTTCCGGGTTCCTCTCTGCTAATGCCGATTACAGAAGGGTTCAGAGCCCTCTCAACACCGTTCGGTATTTATCATTTCACCCACGAGAAACGAATATGGCACAAGGCCGGTTTTATTGTTTTCTCCGAGCCCGCAGGCTCGGCCCAAAAAATAGCCTTTCCGATTAGTTCAGGCCCTCTTTTTTTGCCCTTCGGCAAAGCCTCGTCCGGGTTCCTCTCTGCAATGCAGAGAGTTCGACAGAAGGTGTGCGCAGTCAGAGACTTCTCAACACCGTTCGGTATTTATCATTTCACCCACGAGAAACGAATATGGCACAAGGCCGGTTTTATTGTGGGTTTCTCCGATCCATAGGCTCGGCCAAAAAAATAGCCTTTTGAAGCCGATTAGACGGGTTCAGTCCTTATCATCTACCTCCCCGGACGAAAAAAATAGCCTTGCCTATCGGCAAAGCATCGTCGTCCGGGTTCCTCTCTGCTAATGCAGAGAGTTCGACAGAAATGAGCAGTCAGAGACTTCTCAACACCGTTCGGTATTTATCATTTCACCCACGAGAAACGAATATGGCACAAGGCCGGTTTTATTGTGGGTTTCTCCGAGCCCGTAGGCTCGGCCAAAAAAAATAGCCTTTTGAAGCCGATTAGTCGGGTTCAGGCCCTGTCTACCTCCCGGACGAAACCTTGCCCTTCGGCAAAGCCTCGTCTGGGTTCCTCTCTGCTTTGATAATGCAGAGAGTTCGACAGAAAGGTGTGCGCAGTCAGAGACTTCAACACACCGTTCGGTATTTATCATTTCACCCACGAGAAACGAATATGGCACAAGGCCGGTTTTATTGTGGGTTTCTCCGAGCCCTTAGGCTCGGCCAAAAAAAAAAAATAGCTTTTGAAGCCGATTAGTCGGGTTCAGGCCCTGTTCTACCTCCCCGGACGAAACCTTGCCCTTCGGCAAAGTCTCGTCAGGGTTCCTCTCTGCTAATGCAGAGTTCGACAGAAGGTGTGCGCAGTCAGAGACTTCAACACCGTTCGGTATTTATCATTTCACCCACGAGAAACGAATATGGCACAAGGCCGGTTTTATTGTGGAGGTTTCTCCGAAGCCCGGGTTCAGGCTCGGCCAAAAACCTGCCCTTCGGCAAAGCCTTTTGAAGCCGATTAGTCGGGTTCAGGCCCTCAACACCGTCTACCTCCCCCGACGAAACCTTGCCCTTCGGCAAAGCCTCGTCAAATAGTTCCTCTCTTCAGGCCCTGCTAATGCAGAGAGTTCGACAGAAGGTGTGCGCAGTCAGAGACTTCTCAACACCGTTCGGTATTTATCATTTCACCCACGAGAAACGAATATGGCACAAGGCCGGTTTTATTGTGGGTTTCTCCGATCCCGTAGGCTCGGCCAAAAAAAAATAGCCTTTTTAAAGCCGATTAGATGGGTTCAGTCCCTTCTACCTCCCCGGACGAAACCTTGCCTATCGGCAAAGCCTCGCCCTTCTTCCTCTTTCTACCCGCAGAGAGTTCGACAGAAGGTGTGCGCAGTCAGAGACTTCTCAACACCGTTCTGCAGACTTGCCACTGCTACTCCTACTTATTATCTATGGGAGAGTTCATTACAAAAGAATAGGTACTATGGCACAACATGCACTCACCCAAACACACACTCATTCGAACACGAAAAACACCCGCGAAACGATAGGCGCCCGCATCCACCAGAGAACTGACATCACTGACCACCTAACGAGGGAAAATTGGACAACTGAGTTCGAATTCCAGGTTTGATATATTTATTTCCGCTCAAAGCCGAGGTGTCCAATCAGGATCCATAGTTTCATAAATTCCTTAAATTGCCATGTTGACCCAAAGATTTTTAGTTCAAACTTCTTGGTTAAGAATATGCCTACCGTATAATTCAAGTCCCTCACTAACACTAGAGTTGATAAGCAGTATCTGGAGCATAATTTTGAAGGATCTTAAACATATCGTCATGCAATGTTTTATTGTGAATGAAATGTTTAACTATTAATTTTTAAGTATTTTTAACCTTGGAGTTGAAATTTATTAAATACTTTATATATGAGTTGCGGTAATGTTTTTAAAATTACTTGTTATCTTAAAGTTAAGGTTTTAATGACCAGTACAATATGGTAACATGCAAGTAACATTTACAATAATGTTGTGCAATAACTGCACATTCATTATAATTTTACGATATGTAATATATTCAAGAAGGTACTATGACCTGTCAGTAAACTGTCAGTGCTATCATGAAATTGCACAGATGACACGCAGACCATACATAGTTGTACTAGTGACCGCGTGAATTAAGCGGCGATCAGACAGTGTTTACCCTTAGTGTATCAACACTCGGAAGCGATGTGTGATGTAGAGTGAACAGAATATTGTATTTGTCTTACTGCTTTATTATTTTGTATCAATTTATGTGTTAATATGCCAAATATGTTCACCAAACACACGTTTTAGTGGTATATATTTGTAGCAGCTTGGGCACCTTGAGGCGGTGTAATGGTTAGCAAGCTTGTCTTGCTAGAATAGTTACAACTGTATAGTGAGTTCGATTCTCACTGATTACCCCCTACTTTTGGCCTTGTGCCACATCTAAGTTACGCTTAGAAAATCTTAGGTACCTCGGCGTGGTATAATGGTTAGCAAGCTTGTCTCGCTAGAACATATTACGACTGAGTAGTGAGTTCGATCCTCACTGGCTACTCGATAATTCCGACCTTGTGCCACATCTAAGCAGCGCTTAGAAAATCACTATTTGTAACAGCTTGCAAGAGGTACGGTTAGTGGTGTAAAGTGATTGTTAGTAGTCCTGTCCGGCTTGTTTACATCTTAGTGGTAATGGTTTTCATATAACTTATATATAAGTCGGCCCCTAGTTTTGGAAATATAATTTACTCTTACAAACCCGATTTGTATGCCGTAATTTGCGATGAATAAAATATACCTGTACTGTAATTTTCAAGACAGCAATTAATAAACAAAAAATATACTGAAATTATTTATGACTATACCTAAAAGTCATTCTCCAAGACAACACAAGTAAGACAATATTTCCCGGAAAGCATAGAGATTTCTTCATTACTGTTGAACAAATCACAATTTTTTCACTCCAAAATCGTACAATCCTGCATTTCTAAAACCCTCAATGCCTGAAAGGGATACAAATCAATTCAATTATTCAGTACAACCATTGGCATCTATTTTCTGCCATCTTTTACCGTTCTTCCAGCAGATTTGGCAAGAGTTCAGCTGATGTCATGGACAAAGACAATTGACTTCAACCCTTTCCATGCCAACTTTCCAGATCGTGTACCATTATCTAATGTATTATTCACGGTGGTAAGTTCAACGTGGCTACTTGAGTTTGGCGTTTTTGGCCGTCGGCCTACTTCGGCAATTTCCGGTTGTGCCTGTCATTCACAGTGGTCTTCCAATAATTCTACAATCTATTCGGATCGTGCAGTCAGAGTCCGGGAGCGAAATTAAAATTGTCACTTAAATGGTAAGGACATGCATATCTATCTATCTATCTATCTATCTATCTATCTATCTATCTAATACATCCATCCATCCATACATACATACATATATATATATACATATATAGTTGTGTGTGTGTATATATATATATATATGTGTGTGTGTGTGTGTATAATACGAGAGAATAATCTCATCACAAATAGACCCCACCACTGATATTTCTTCAACTGGTCAGATTTTAGGCTTGGCAGATAGTTTGCACTGAGAACTTTTTATCACTCCCCTGTAATAATCAGAAAACAAAATATGCATATAGCGCTCTCTCCCTCTCGTTATGTCTCTGCCTGCATGTCCGTCCCTCTCTTTCATCCATTCTCTCTCTCTTTCTCTCTATCTATATATATTAAAGACATTTTTATGTTTAACGTTCTTTTTTATAGATACAAGTATTTAAGTAAATGCTCTGTTTATAATAAACAGTATTAAAAAACATTTACCGGCCTGAATGTCCGATAAATTTTCATAGAAAATATTCGTTCTTTGACAGGATTCGAACCTGCATCCTATACGGAACCGTCATTTACGCTGACGTGCCTTAACCGACTCGGCCACAATGGAGCGTTCGGTAGGCAAGGTCGAATTTACTGCTTATAAACTTCAATCTTCCATGAATCTCGTACATTCATAACTGCTCTGGCTTATCAAATGTAAACAAATGACGTCATATATTAAGAAATGGACAAGGTCCGACAATTTATTTATTAAAGACATTTTTATGTTTAACGTTCTTTTTTATAGATACAAATATTTAAGTAAATGCTCTGTTTATAATAAACAGTATTAAATAACATTCACCGGCCTGAATGCCCGAGAAATTTTCATAGAAAATATTCGTCCTTTGACAGCATTCGAACCTGCATCCTATACGGAACCGTCATTAACGCTGACGTGCCTAACCTC